>JAYMFT010133501.1:0-12983 GCA_038088735.1 Panulirus argus | reverse complement strand
CCACCAGTGCTGTATCATCCGCGAACAACAACTGACTCACTTCCCAGGCCCTCTCATCCCCAACAGACTGCATACTCACCTCTCTCTCCAAAACTCTTGCATTTACCTCCCTAACCACCCCATCCATAAACAAATTAAACAACCTATTGTTTCCTATTCAATCAATCCTCTTCACACCACATGTTGTCCTCTAACACTTGATTTCTAACATATCCACCCTCTTTATATTTTTGTCTAAAGCCCATGCCTCAGATCAATACAGCACTGACAGGACTACTATACCACCAAACATCCTTGTCTTTGCCTTTACAGACAGTGAACATTATTTCCATACATTTCTCAACAGCCTCAGGACCTTTGCCACCCTCATTTTGGCTCCCATGGTTCCAATCACGGCTATATCCACTCCCAGGTATCTAAAACACTCTGCTTTCTCCAAGTTCTCTCCAGCCAAACTCACACTTCAAATAACCTATCTCTCTTCACTGCTAATCCTAATAACCTTGCTTTAATTCAAATTTACTTGCAACTTTACATTATAAACTATAGCCAGTGAGTAAATTTCATCAAATGAAGCCATTTTTTCAGTTGTTCCTGGTGCTACTTTACTAATGTGGGAATCTTACAAAAGGAAATGCCTATAAATACACTAGCAAATTAAACAAATCAATAAAAACAAAAGAAAGTGATATTGATCCATGAATAAGCAGGCTGACAACAGCATGAGTGTCAGAAGGCACTTGACATTGTATCACATAAAAGCTGATTAAGATGATGGATCATCAATCACGAATACAGTGGAAATTCCTACAATGGACAGATCATCATCTTAGTGGAAGGGTACAAAGAGGGCATGTCCAAGGAGCCTCTTGCAAACAGGTTGAAGTGACCAGCAGAATTCAACAGGGTTCATTTCTGGGACCACCCCTTTAGATCTATTTTAAAGACTTGCTGGAAGGTACGGAATCCTACCTGAATAAGTTTAAAGATGATGCAAATTTTATGAAGGAAGTGAAAAGTGAGGAGGATTGCATCTTCTTACAAGGTGACCTAAGCAAACTCTACACTTGGTCTAAAACACAACTGATGAAATTCAACTGGAGCAAATCAAATGTAAAGTAATGAGGGTGGGACAAAACATAAGACAGCTACAATATGTTTATTACCTAGCAAGAAATTAGCTTCAGGATTCTGTTTATGAGAAGGAATTGGAAGTAAACATCATCCCTAACCTGTCAACAGAGTCCCATATTAGAAAAGTTGTTAAGGACACACACTGTCTACTGGCAAATATCAGAAAAGGTTTCAGGTATATGGATATGGAAATATTTAGCAAGTATTCATGTTCTACATAAGGCCAAAACTAGAATATGCTTCTCAGGTCTGGTCATCAAACAAAAAGAAGCACAAAGAGCTCATACAGAAGGAGACTTAGGGTTGACCTAAACACAACCTTTAAGTTTTTAAAAGAGATCAACAAAGTGGGGGGTAGACATTTTTCTGAGAGATGATGAGATACAGCAACTAGAGAACATAACGTGAAATTAAATAAGAAACATAAATAAGGATGTAAAGCAATACTTCTACGGTATTACAATAATGGATGAATGGAACAGACTGACTTGAAGACAAAGTTAACACAGACAGAATACATGAATTCAAAAGGCTATGTGACAAAAGAGAGTGCTTAAAGGAAGAGGCTCCATGAGTGTAAAACCCACTTCCCATAAAGTACAAATGGGTAACTACAACTAGGTAATTACACATATTAATAGATATGTGATCCCATACATAAAAAAAGTTATTCAAAGGCATGAAATAAACTCTCATTGAAAAATACGATAATAAAAACATGCAAAGGTTCACAAATCTTATACTTAACATTTAAAGTACAAATAATTTCATAAGTGCTTTAGGTGTACAATAAACTAATGGGAGGGAGTGAATCTATAAAATCAGCCAGATGGTGGCTGCTGAATGGTCAAGAGAAGGCATTAATAATCAGTGAGCAGCTATGATCACCCTAGGGTCATTCATAATGGGTGAGTGCAGTACAAGGCTGAAGAGAGCCCTCATCTATATATTCTCGTGGAATACATCTCATGGTTGCAGAGCAGACAGGGAGAAAAAAGCTTCTGTCACTATGTCGAATATATTTTCATATTACATCTAACTAAAATATGATTACAGCTGCCACTACACAGCACATTTTCCCAATGAATATCTGGGGTTCACAACTAAGAAAATTTTGAAGATAACATTATTACTCCCAGAAGCAATGTAAAATAATCGTATTGTCTGTCATGGTTTATGGAGCCAATGAGCAATTAACTGTTTTTCAATGTCTGATGCATATGGAAATGGTCTATCATGATTTATTCTAATAACCAATTTCTTGCATATACCAAGGGCACAGGCAGTGAAGTGGTGAGCTGACCTAACACAGCTACTCTCATGGCCCTCTGTGTTCAAGCTGGGAATAGGAATATTCTTTCAAGTAACCTGTTCTAATGCAGATTCTCTCAGCTCTGGTATGATTTTGGCACGAATTTTCTTGATGACATTAGATGACACACGTTCAATTACAAAGTCAGTTGTCTTGCGGACTGATGATGGTTGGTTGTGGAAAAAGTTGTCCTCTAACTGCAACTGTTGAAAAGAAAAAGAAAAATACATAAAAAAGTTATTCAAAGGCATGAAATAACTCTCAATGAAAAATATGATAATAAAAACATGCAAAGGTTCACATATCTTATACTTATCAACATTTGAAATACAAATAATTTCATAAGTGCTTTAGGTGGCAACAGACCATAACTTGAGAGAAGAGAAAACAATGTAACCAACCTAAAGCAACAGGTCATTACCTTTACCAACAACAACCTAGCCCTAATATAACCAGTTCCATCCTACTGTGCATTTACTAAAGAATACTGTAATTCAGCAATATGTTATAACATTAAAATGTATCAGTCCACAAAGGCAGTATTTCTGACTGGTCGTAAAGCAACCTATTCCAAGTTTAAGGCCCAACCTGTGGAGGGCATAATGAAGATCTTTCCAGTAATATGCTCCCTTAAATGACTATTCACCACAGCAAAACAATTATTCTATTCCTTATTTATATTTATTATACACTTGATCGCTGTTTCCCACGTCAGCGAGGTAGCGCCAGAAAACTAATTCTAAACAACTATTTGGCATCCCTCCCCTTATCAACATGACATTAAATAAATGTGATTCTGATCACCATATCCTTCTTGGAACCACTTTACAATTATTATAAACTTTATACTTTCACCATTCCCCCTTCCTGGTCCTAACTACTCACCCTCTTTACCACTACACACATCTTTCTAATACCCCTATAACCCCTCCCCTTAACAACACGACATTAAATAAATGTGATTCTGATTACCATATCCTTCTTGGAACCACTTTACAATTATTATAAACTTCATATTTTCACCATTCCTCCTTCCTGGTCCTAACTACTCACCCTCTTTACCACTAAACACATCTTTCTTATACCCTTATAACACATCCACATTCCTTTCAACTACATCTACTCACATACCACCAAAAACACTGGTCAACAAAGGTTTTGTCCCATAGACAAGAATATCTGTTGCTTATGTATTTTGAACGTTGAATCCAAATATGTTTTCAGAATTTATCTATCACCCATAGCTTTTTGTTCCAACATACTCGCATATCGTTATGTACAGTATATATGTACCAGTGCTCTACAAAGCATTTGAAGCAAAAAGTTTAACAAACAGAGCTATTTTCATTGTTTGTGAAGTGCAGTAGCTTCTTTTTGAAAACTCAAGCCTAGATAAATGAGTCACCAGGGGCCTGCAGAAACATGACTGGAAATGTTGGGACATTCAATTTGTCCACTCCTGAGTTGCAGTTCTCTATCAGTTATAGGCTAGAACTCAAGTGTAAACAGTGTCTTTTCCACTCTGTTGACAGATTGTGCTTTTGTGTATTCAAGTGTTGTGATGATACCCCATCCACCGTTATAGTGCTGAAAAACTGTTTAATAGTCTGAATTCTTTCTGCTACATCTGCGGTGAATTGACATTCATATCTCAAAAACATTCTTTCACACCCCTCATTAAAAAATACTATGAGCATTACTTTGGTTGTAAAATGGGTAACCAGGGTAAAAGTTGAGCCCCTCATATTTGTGTCACATGTATCAGGCTTCTCACAGCATGGGCAAAAGGTTCACACCGTATGCCTTTTGCCATTCCTATGGTTTGGAGAGAACCCAAAGATCATGCTTCAGATTGCTACTTCTGCAGGACAAATATAAATAGTATAACATCAAAATCCAAGTATACTGTTAAATATCCTAATTTAACATCTGCTATGAGGTCAGTACCTCAGTCAGGAATTACTTGTGCCAAAGCCTCCAAGAAACATGACACTGAGTGACGATGAGTCTAGTGATGAGAAAGCAGACCAAGTAGAGGACAATGTGGATCCAACCTTTGAAGCAAGTTGTTCTTCAAGTGAACCACATTTGCTAGGGTCAAGCAGATCTTAATGATCTTGTTCACAATTCAAATTTGTTTTGGAAGCAAGCCAAACTTATGGGCTCCTGGTTAAAGGGCTGAAATCTTCTCCAGAATGAAACTAAAGTTTGTTTTTATCGTGATCGCCATTTTATTTTCAAAGAATTTTTCTCCCCAGAAGATGGTCTGGTGTTTTGCAATGATGTCTGTTCTGTTATGGAGGTACTTGGCCACAAATATAACACCTGTGAGTGGTGCTTGTCTACTGACTCATCAAAAGTAAGCTTGAAAACAGTTCTACTCCATAACGGAAATAAGTTCCCCTCTATTCCTTTGGCTCACATAGCTAACATGAAGAAACTGTATGATAACATAAAGATTCTTTTGGAAAAAAATAAGTATGGTGACTGTAAGTGGAATGTACGTGGTGACCTAAAGGTTGTGGCACTTTTATTCGGAATGCAGCTTGGTTACACGAAGTACTGTTGTTTCCTCTGTGAGTGGGACAGCAGGGACAAGAAAAATCATTATGTAAAGAAAGTGTGGCCAAAATGAACATCACTGATTCTATGGAAGAAGAATGTCATCAATCCTCCTCTTGTTGATCCTAAGAAAATTTTTCTGCCTCCTTTGCATGTTAAGCTTGGGTTGATGAAGAACTTCATCAAAGGTATGGATAAAACTGGCCATAGATTCATATATATGAGGAATAAATTCCCCCGAATCAGTGGTGCAAAAATCAAAGAAACAGTATTCAAGTTAACTTTATTTCTCTTGTTGGGTGAGGAAGCAAAGGTTCTGATAGCACTTTAGAATATGTGGAAATAAAGATTGTTATCTGGGAGGGCAAAAATGAGCATGTTTGAAGGTATATTAGTCCTAACATTATCATATGGAAGCAAGGCATGGGCTATATATAAGACTATGTTGAGGAGAGTGAGTGCATTGTAAATGAAATGTTTGAGGACGATATGTGGTGTGAGGTGGTTTGATCAAGTAAGTTATGAAAGGCTAAGATAAAGGTGCAGTAATAAAAAAAAGTGTGGTTGAGAGAGCTGAAGAGGGGTGTGCTGAAATTGTTTGGACATATGGAGAGAATAAATGAGCAACAGGACCTAATGGAAATCCAGTTATATTGCTTAAATGAAAAAAAAAAAAAGACAACAGCAAAACCTCTGATGAAGTTATTTAGACAAAGAATAGATCAACAAGTATACAAGAAATACAAAAGCTAAATAAAACACCAATACACAGAGGAGGATTCAATCTAATAATAAAACAACATAGGCCAGGTAGCCTCACATCACATATAATCAAAATATATGAGTGATAAACACTACACAACATCTCATCATGCTCTGTTCACTCAGCTCTGATAGCTGGAGCCAAGAAACGTTTGAATTAAGGCTGCTCATTGGTTAATGCAACACTGAGGAGTGAAGTAAATCTACAGCTATATCATTTATAACACATACATATTTATATTTGTAAATTGCTTGCAATATAAGCGGCCAGTTTAAACATAGAATAATTTCCAAAGCGAAAGAGGTAAAATATTTTTTAAAAAGTTTACCGTTATCAATGAAAATTAAAGTTGATTACAAAGTTTTATAAAACGATGAGTGATGTTTAATTAAATGCAGGCATGTAGGTGTTTTCAATTAACAAGGTTACGTATTTTGCCTCATAATGCAATGTTGCCAACTGTATAGCCTCATACTGTAAATACTGGTTAGCTGCCAGTTTTCGTTATTCTTTGGATAATTATCATTTGCCAGTTGACATAATCTACTTTGAATCATTTTCTTTTTTTATGTTGAAGACTCCAGTCATGGACAGAAGCCCATATCAAGGCCGGGCCTTAATTGAAACATAAAGAGAATTAAGAAATGGAAAAAGAAAAGAAGGGAAAGTATTTACAAATTCTTGAGAAAGTGAAAGACCTGTCTTTCAAAATGTGCCAGGTCACAGTTATTAGAAAAGACATGAGAAGTTAGAAAGTTCCAAAGCTTTGACATGTAGGGAAAGAAGCTTAATTTTACATGACTCGAAGAAAAAATAGGCAAATCTGACATTAGGAGTTCAAAGAGCTTACATCTGGCAATAGCGCATTACATGCACTTTCAGATCGTCAGTATGATATTTTCATATTTATTCGCCATGATGCATTTTGTGTTGATCACTATATTTCAGGAGATACAAGATCAATCAAATACTTTTCCTGAAATGTTATACCACCTCTTATTTTGTATTAAATCTGACTGAGGAAATATTTGAAAATGAAGAAATGGTGGGAAACTAGAGTGGCGCGTGCCAATGTCTGTCGACACTGCAACTTATTCCCCATTATTTAAAGGTATGTGGTTACTTATTTCACACAATCTTACTCCAGAGTGACAATATCATGAAAACCTTTCATTATAGTATGATGTAACAGACTTGACAGGTGTCGTGAGCAGGTAAGCAGATTTCAACAAGTTAAAGTACACAAGCACAGTTATTAGTTCACTTCAGTGACAAATATGATTCTTAATGAAAGGGAAGAATATAGCCATTATTGTTCTATCTTCTGTTAAAGCATCTGACAAAGTAAACTATGGACTTTTAGTTGGGGGGAAAAAGAAAAAGTGAGACATTATAAGAAAATAAGGAGAGTGGACTAAAGAGCTTTTAACCAACAAAAAAATTCAGAATGGCAGCAAATAGAACCATGTCCATCAAAGAAAAAATTTTACAGGGTAAACCACAAGGAATGATAACTGTTGCAACATCTTTCTTTCTATCTATCTATCCATATCTCTCTATATCTCTGACCCCATTCCCTCCGGGAACTCCTATCAAGGAGTGGCCATGGCAAAAGAATCTCAACTTATCCCTGTCCTTATATGCCTCCCTTACATACACCATTGCACAATATCCTCCACCATCTCCCTCCACTACAGGATTCTTTCAACCTATTTGCCCATGTCACAGGTGGCCTTCCTCTCACACCAACCCATTTAATTGTACTATCATACACACTTTGTAAACTCTCAGTCTAGCATTCTTTCCACATGCCCAAACCACCTCAAAGTATTACGTTTCACCCACTCTACCACACCACAATTCATTCCCCATGCATTCCCTGCCATTCCACATCTCTCATACAACCTCCATCTTTTTTGTCAATCCATCTAGTCACACCACATGCTCTTCTCAAATAACTCATTTCCACAGCCTAGATTCTTGACCACTGTGACTCATAATATGTCCTTGTTTGGGCTGGACAGGTCAGGGTTGGGAGGACTATGCTCACCCTTAATCCTCTCTTCACTTTAATACTTATACCTTTACCCTTCATTATCCTATTATGGAATCCAATGACTCTTCTACCCTGTACTGTGTTCTCACTTATCTCTCCTTCCATGTCACCAAACTAATCCAAGACAGTTCCTAAATATTTAAATTTTCTCATCCTCTTCCAGTCTTTCTCCCCTCATATCCAAAGCACAATTCAGTACACCTTTTCTTTCACTCTACATGCTTTTACAAAACCTATACATTTTCTTTGTTTCTTTCAAAAACAATTATTTTACTTTTATTTGCATTTACCTTCAATTGCCTATGCTTACACACATCATAAAGTACACAATGTTCTGCAACTCCTCTTCATTCTCAGTAAACAACAGCATCATCCGCAAACAGGTTTGCTGCTATCCACCATATTTCACCACCACACTCTATCTCTGCACCCCTTTTCCCTAATTTCATTTTCGTCTCTCTTATCACTCCATCCATATACATATCAAAAAGCCACAGTAACATCCTACAGCCCTGCCTCACACCCACATGTGTACCAAAACTCTCATTTCACTTTCCATACACTCTTACACATGCATTTGCTCCTCTAAAGAAGGCTTTCACACCATCCAATAGTTATTCCACTACCCTATATATCCTTAACACATCCTATAAAGCATTCCATTCTACTCTGTCATACACTTTTTCCAAATCCATTAAAGCTGCATACAACTTCTCATCTTTCACTAAATACTTTTCCACAGTCATCTTTACAACAAAAATTTGATCAATACATCCTCTACCTTTCCTAAAACCCCCTTGCTCTTCACATATTCTGCATTTAGTCACTTCCATTACAGTATCAATCAACATTCTTGCATACACTCTTCTTGGTATATTTAACAGACTTATATCTACCTATTCTTATCATACTCGATCGCCATTTCCTGCATCAGCGAGGTTACACAAGGAAACAGACGTACAAAGACATATCCACTCATATACGTATATATATACATACACATAAATACACATACATATATACACACATATAGATACACATACATATATTCACAAATACATATTCATACTTGCTTGCCTCTATCCATTCCCAGCGCCACCATGCCACACAGGAAATGGCATCGCCACCCCCTGCATCAGTGATATAGTGTCAGGAAACAGAAAAAAAAAAAAGGCCATACCTATTCACATTCAGTTTCTAGCTGTCATGTGTAATGCACCGAAACCACAGCTCCATATCCATATCCAGGCCCCACACAACTTTGCATGGTTTATCCCAGATGTTTCACATGCCCTGGTTCAGTCCACTGACAGTACATCAACCCCAGTATACCACATCATCCCAATTCATTCTATTCCATGCATGCCTTTCACCCTCCTGCATGTTCAGGCCCCAAACGCTCAAAATCTTTTTCACTCCATGCTTCCATCTCCAATTTGGTCTCCAGCTTCTCCTTGTTCCCTCCACCTCAGACACAAATATCCTCTTTGTCAACCTTTCCTCATTCATTTGCTCCATATGTCCCAACCATTTCAACACACCCTCTTCTGCTCTCTCATCCACACTTTTTTTTATCAAAACACATCTCTCTTACCCTTACATTACTTGCTCGATCAAACCACCTTACACCATATACTGTACTCAAACATTTCATTTCCAACACAACCACCCTCCTCCATAAAACCCAATCTATAGCTGATGCCTCGCAACCATATAATATTATTGGAACTATTATTCTTTCAAACATTCCCATTTTTGCTCTCCGAGATAACTTTCTTTCCAAGCATTCTTCACCACTCCTAGAGCCTTCGCCCCCTTCCCCATTCTATGACTTACTTCCACTTCCATGGTTTCATTTGCTAACAAGTCCACTCCCAGATATCTAAAAACACTTCACTTCCTCCAATTTTTTTCCATTCAAACTTACATCCCAACTAAATTGTCCCTCAACCCTGCTCAACCTAATAACCTTGCTTTTATTCACATCTACTCTCAACTTTCTCCTTTCACACACTTTTCCAAACTCAGTCACCAACTTCTGAAGTTTCACACTTGAATCAGCCACCAGTGCTGTGTCATCAGCGAACAACAACTGACTCACTTCCCAGGTGCTCTCATCCCCAACAGACTGCATATTCACCCCTCTCTCCAAAACTCTCGCATTTACCTCCCTAACCACCCCATCCATAAACATATAAAATAACCATAGGAACATCAAACACCCCTGCCGCAGACCGACCTTCACTGGGAACCAACCACTCTCCTCTCTTCCCACTCGTACAAATGCCTTACACCCTTGATAAAAACTTCTCACTGCTTCTAGTAGGTTTTTTTTTTATGGTGAAGGCTCCAGACGCAGACAAGAGTTCACATCGAGACTTGGCCTTAATTGAAATATAGAGAATTATGAAATGGAAAAAGAAAAGACAAGGGAAAGTATTTACGAATCTTTGAGAAAGTGAAAGACCTGTCTTTTGATATGTGCCAGGTTATAGTTATTAGGAAAAACATGAGAAGGTAAGAGTTACAACTTTGACGTGTAGGGGAAGAAGCAGGTATCAAAATGGCACACCCTTGAGTTGCCGATGGCCACACAATAATCATGTGACAAAGCAGCTTGTTGAGTATTGCATGGTATAGCTAGTGGTGGGGGCACACAAGCAGCCAACTCTCACAAGAAAAACCAAAGTAATACCTATAGAAGAGGGAAAGTGAACCAACACTATGATGTAGGGCAAGGAGGTCAAGTTTGGAAGTTAGCCTGGGACAGTTTATAAGCCGGATCGCTTTCAATTCAACTTTGTCAAGTAAGGATACAAAGCTAGAACCACCCCAAATATAAGAGCAGTACACCATGCAAGGATGAATTAATCCCTTGTATAAACAGAACAACTGTTCAGAAGAGAAATTTCGACACCTGAACAGAACAACAAGTTTCTTATAGGCAGACTTAGCTATTCCTGTTATGTGAGGTTTCCAAGAAAGAGTGGCTGTTACAGTAATACCAAGTATGTTCATTGAATCAAGAGGTGGAATTACAGAACCATCAAAGGAGAGACGAGAGTTGTGAGGAGTTTTCAATACAGAAATAGGTAGAAACTGGGTCTTGAAGGCATTAAACTTAACAAGATTTTGAGTACCCCACTGAGACATCCTGTCCAAGAGTGAGTTTATTGAGAAACTGTGTCAAGATGAGATACAGATTGACTGAGAGAAGAGGGAACTTTGTAGCAGAGTAAAATGTTACAGTTTAGGCATATACTTTAATCTTTTCTGTGTTGCTACGAGTTGTTTGGACAGTTATCCATCTTCAAATCTTTTTAACACTAATATTGTTCCTGGTGTAACACTTTTTCTCTGCTTTTTGTGACCACAGACACTAGTGGTACATACTACACACTTTACACTCATTATATTGGGGCTGAATTAAACAAAGAATGGCAATACTGTATGAACGTTTTCCACCACTGACATTAAAAAAAACAAATCTTAACAAAAATGGCAAAAAAAAAAAAATAATAATGTCCTCTGCCACTCACTAAGCTCTTTTCATACCTTATTTTCATTGCTGTATTTTCATAGGTTCATCATTACTATATTAGATATTATTCATCTCTGTGGGTTAAGTTTAATACATCCAAGACAGTTTTTGCCTATCTCTATTTCACAAATTCCCCATAACTTTCCTCTCCTCTGATGGATAAGTATTTCCACCTATTAACTTAAAGAATATACTTGGTATTATTGTTACATCCACCCTATTTTGGAAACTTCACATTAGGAAAATAGCTAAGTCAACCTCTAAGAAACTGGGAGTCTTGTTTGGATGTAGAAATCTATTTCCTTCCAAACAGTTACTCCATTTATAAAAAGAATTGATCGGTCCTTGTTTGGAATATTGCTCTCACATCTGGGTGGTTGTAGTTCTGCATCCTTACTTGACAGAGTTGAGCTGAAAGCAATCCAATTTATCAACTCTCCCAGTCTAACCTCAAAACTTGAACTACTTACCCAAATGCTGCAATGTTGGCTTGCTTTCTCTATTCTATTGGCATTACTTTGGTTTTTGTTCATTAGAGGTGGCTTCTTGTATGCCCCCACTATTAGCTAGACCACACAATACTCAGCAAGATGCTATGCACATAATTACTGTAAAGCCACTGACAACTCAAGGGTGGGCTGTTTTGATAATTGTTTCTTTCCCTACACCTCAAATTTTTGGAACTCTCCACCCAATCATGTCTTTCCCAATAACTATGATCTGACACATTTTAAAAGGCCTTTCTCTTCCTCCAAAGTTCATAAATGCTTTTCCTCACCTCTTCTTTCTCCCATTCATTAACCTTTCTATATTTCATGTGATGTGGACTTTTGTCCATGACTGGAGTCTCCAACATAGGAAATGAAAAAAAAATATCTCAACAATGTTTCGTAGAAACAACATTGAACAACAGAATATAATAAAAGACTTGCTGTACTTATTCTCTTCTGAGTTTAACATGATCCACAAACTGATAACTCAATCCACTGGAGGAGTTCCTCTTTCATACCTTCCAGAATATTCTGTCTAATATCAACCTTCACAATGGTTTGTGCAATAGATGCTTTTTTCCTCTACTACAGCTGTAGAATCAGTAGTTGGATACAAGGTAGTGAGACACAGTAATAAAAAGGGCAATGCAAGGTGGACAGAAGAGATTACAAAATGCTGTGGAAGAGAAGAAATGGCATATGGTAGATTGCTTGATAGGAATGTACTAGCAGAAGCTCAGCAAAGGAGGAGGGAAGAATACAAAATATGTAAGCGGAATGTTAAGAAGCTGACAGAGGAAAGCAAAGAAAGAGTAGATGAAGATTTTTGAAGGAAGTTCAGCGGAAAGATTTGGGGTAATAAGAAACTATACTGGGAGGTGGTGAAATATAAAAGAGGTGGATGTAAGAGTGGAAATGTTGATGTGAGAAGTAAGGGAGGGGAGTTGCTGAATCAAAAGTTGAAAGTCAAAGGAAAATGGAAAGAGTATTTTGAAGAGCTGATGAATGTGGGAGAAGGGGAGGCAGCAGTTGTTACATGCATGGGTATGGAGGAGGGAAGGAAGAGGATACGAGTGCAGGGGCCTAGAGCAAAGAGGGAGGCAAGAAGGGCGATGATGAGGCTG
>JAYMFT010133490.1:0-12983 GCA_038088735.1 Panulirus argus | reverse complement strand
TATATATATATATATATATATATATATATATATATATATATATATATATATATATATATACCATGGGAAACTTTCTGTGTTTTACGTAAACTCCAACACTGAGCCGAGATCAGGACCTGGTAGACTGTAGAGTGTGGTAGACTAACTTACACGCATGGGTCAAGAGTAGGTGTAGACCAAACACACACACACACACACATTGTTCCACACCCTGTGTTCTCTGTACGACCTCCAGCTACACACACACACACACACACACCCTGCCACAGTGACTTTCATTTACACTCCGTCGGAAAAAGACTTGTGTGTGTGTGTGTGTGGGATTATCTGGTGCGCAGTGCCAGGTGCTGGGGCCCACGCCCCGCCCACCTCCCCCAACACCCCCACTGGGGGTGGGTAGCGACGCAGAAAAAGTCGCCTTTCATCACAGTACCGGAAGTACTAGACCTCCCGCATAAGGTGTAGTTAGTTAAAGTAGCCATATCACTGGTCTGGTCTTCCATTCTTGGTCCCTTAATGCGGTGTTTACTGTAGTGATGCTTAAACCGGCCGGCACTTATGTACTTCAACAACCGGGCATATTATTATTGGTCTGCCGGTAGCCTAGCACACCATTTTATGGGCGCCCCTCCCGCCAGCCAGCAAGCAATCTAGCTGGCGAACAACCCTCACGACCTCTGGAGAGCAACCCGTCCGACCACCACCTGTGGCTAATGAGATTCACATAAACTCCAACTCCTATGGCGCTTTGTTGTTCTACCTCCGCCTCTTCTCTTGGGACTATTCCGTGTGGCCGCTAAGCTACCCTGGTCCCCTTCAGCTAGCGGCGATGACCCACAAAAACAACAAAACCGCAAAGTACGTTTCGCCTTAAGTTACTGGCGGGCGGGCCGACCGAAGCCCCAAGCTTGCCCGTGATGGTGGTGGGGTTTTAAAAATGTCGTCAACCCGAAGTGGTGTTGGATTGTGACAACGCTGCGGAATGCGTGCGATTCAAGGCTGTGTCGTCAGCAGATTGCGAGAGGTCTAGCCAGACGCAGCCACGGACAGAGTGAACATATGTAACTCCCGCAGAGGCAGAACTGAAGCCAGGTATTTCCTGGCGTTATTAATGCGTGATACGAGAGAGAGAGAGAGAGAAGCGTAACGAGCTGTCACGGCCCCGGGTCACAGTCACCAGGTGTGGTAGTGTTACAGCTGGCGTGACTACCTACCAAGCCAGTTCGTCATGAACGAGATTTCGCGTTACTTTCCCTCCAAAGTTAAATTGCTTCTGCAGTCATGTTAATCAAGTATTTGTGAGGCTTAATATAGTCCGCTGTGGCTCAAGCCTCTTTGTCAAGTAAACGGTGATAGATTGCACAGAAAACAGATGCTGCGCTTGACTCATGGGGTCCAACTTGGAACCCTTCCTCCCCTACGTCCGTGAGTGGAATCCTTTATTTAACGTTCCTAGATTCATTAAACAATTTATCAAGTTACGGGGTCTTATTCATCTGTAATGGGAGGCGCAGCAGCAGGAGGCAGTGACGGCGACGCCGAACCCCTTCCTTGCTTTTGCTGCTGCAGGAACTCTCTCCCCGCAGCTGGTCAAGGTTGCTGGAGAAAACATGGCTGGGAGGTTCCCACGCGCGGGCTGCCATGAGCTGGTATCGGGTGGCGGAGTTTACCAAGCGCCTGCAACTGGCTCTGGTCGGAAGAGTGCGCGCGCGCTCGCATATGGTAGCTTTCTCTCTCTTTCTATCCTATCTCATGTTCCATCCTCTCTCTAATATTTTTCTTCTCTATTTATTTGCTTGCGCTTATTCTTTCCCATTCTCTCTCTCTCTCTCTCTCTCTCTCTCTCTCGTTAATATTACCAAAGGCGCCAGTTTCAACATCATCTCTTGGCTAAGGGAATGTTAAAGAAAGGGCGGCGAGAGTGTGCGCGCTTCGGTAGAGCAGCTCGGTCGGGTTAAGCCATTTGAAAGGGCGTGGCCGTTTCACAATATATATGTATATATATATATATATATTTTTTTTTTTTTTTGGGGGGGTCCAGTTATTTCTGAGGTAGTGAGCCGGATGTAGATAGAGTAGGGGGGGTCTTTGCTCTCTCTCATCTCGCCATTATAAAACAGTTTTGTTTTTGTCGGCAAACTAACAACTCTCAATCTACAATTATTGTATCCCGAATAGGTAGTCTGTCTTTCTGGCGGTATCTGGCAGTAGCCATTATCAAAAGCGGTTTTATATGGTTCATATTTTATCTCTGGGGCCACATACATAGCAAGAAAGTACATGGTTTTATAATCTCAAAATCTCAAACATCTGAAGGTTTAAAGTTTTAAAAAAGATCTTTCGGGTGGTGGATGGGTAGCTAGACCTTAATTTAAAGTCTTAAGACCCAGGCAGTTGGTATAGGCCTAGTTAAAAAAAAAAAAATGAACCATCACTCACACGGGAAAATTGCAAAATACTCGTCACTTTCGCCAAAAAAGGAAAGATGAAGAAAACAAAACTACGATCGTGTCTGCCGTAGCACATGTCGGCCATAACTTATATTTTGGGGAGCTACGCATGGATGATGCTGAATTTAGCGCAGATTTCATCCGAATTTCATGTGAAATATTTGCTTTTCAAGTATCGCCGGGGAGAAAGTCAAAGGTTTCAATGTACTTTCACCTGTCGGCATTTCTTTTTTGGGGGCGTTGGGCGACAGTCACGTGAATATTAGACATTTTGCCAAATGAACGGCTGGCTACACAGCCTCGCTATTTTAGCGGATTACGCTAATGGCGGCCGATCTGTTTACACTCATGACGTCACGGTGAGAGTTGCCAAGTGGTGGTTTTCGTAGAGCGGGCGACCGACTCTGTCTAATGTGGAGCATCGCCGCTGCAACTTTCCACAACCCCGTTACTTACTTACTTACTCCCGTTTTAAAAGCTGATGATATAAAAGACTCAGAGTTATAGATAGACCTCGGCCTGTCATGTCCACAGCCATGGTGCCAGTGGTGTTATTTTGCAATGAAGCAAAAAAGTTTTTAGGTTAGTGTGTGGAATCTGTGATCGGTTTTTTAAATTCCATGAATAATTTGTCTTGATGTTTTCTGAAATCTATGATTTCCTTTGTATTTGGTCAATGGCCTCAGTGCGTTGTTTGAAATAGTATAGTTAACCATTACGAAAAGCGAGGCCCATTTAAGTGGATTTTCTCCATACGACTGTTTTATCACTGATTTTGCCAAGATAATCATATTCAGATAACAAGTACGATTTTAGTAGGAACAAAACGTAAGGAACGGGCACAATGCCTACACTGCATTGAAAGTAGCGCTTGAATAGATTACCCGAGCAAGAACTGCTTGGTATCAGTTCAGGGGAAGAAAGCTTGCCTGATCTTGCCCACCGTCCAAAAAACACGGCGACACAGAGAGTTCTCCTGTTTCACTTCTCATTGTACACACCGCTGGGGGAAATAAAAAGTTGCCTGTGACATGGAGTTGCTCTTTCACATCTCAATGAACGTGTGAGGAAAAAGTGGTGTGTGTGGGGGGCCGTTCTTGGTGGTGGTTAGGTCATATGCGACAAAAGTCAAGGTGGTGATCGCTGTTAAGCCGTACCGGTCGAGCAATGTGGTCTCGACCCCCCATCCCAACCGCCTTGGTATGTTTTGCTTGCATGCCTGCCTGCTGTTGCCACCTCGGGCCGTCTTTTCTCTAACTTCTTGGTTTTACCTGTGCAAGAAGTGGATCATCAGAATGGATGTTCTTAGCCAGTGCCAATTGGTTGGTTGACGTTAATGTCTTGTGATTCAGGTTACGAAAGCTAGCCAGATTGCTAGCAACCAATCGAAGAGTGATAGGCTATAATAACCCCTCCCCCCCAGAATTGGGTGCGCAAAAGGTTTCTCTTGCAATCTTAAAAGAGACATATGTATTTCCTCTGTGCTAGTATACATTCTGATTACTAAATATATTCAGTATTTTCTCTTCCTGTCATCTGTTAGCCCGAGACCAGGAAAATAAGGCATGTTAAGACAAAGACACCGAGAAATATGGTTGTGATAACTAGCATTGTTTAAGATCTAAATGTCTTACAGGTTCCACTGATCTCCAATAATGACGGTTTGACATGTGGAACGTAAATTGTAATGATTTATTTAGATCTCAAATGGTTTATTGGTAATGCATTAATATTAGATGCCTTTTAAAAGCGTTGTATGTTACTCGAAAGAAATGTATTAGTGTTGACACTGGTGTGACATTTTCATCGTTGATTGGGTTTCTTGAAGACTTTACCCTTTTTTTAAATTGCCAGTCGGCATTTATGTGGACGAATCCTTCCAGACGTTTTAAAAGTCGACAGATTTTCGATCAGTTTGCTCAGAAACTGATTTGACGTAGCATCATATTCGCTCACTGTTTAAGTTTTAACTCGGCTGAACCAGCATTACTGAACACCCTTGAGCTGTTCATAACTTCCAGCAGGGTTCTCATCTCCTTTCACGCTTGCCACTAACAGTTCCGTTGACGTTATGCTACGTTGATCTGGATTTTAGCCTAATGGCAGAAAGGTCAGCTGGAGTCACGGGCGGAGGGAAGGGAAGGTCTTGAGTGGCCTGAGGGAGGAATTAAGTGACTTTCTCGAGAAGAACCTGTTGATGTGCGTTGTTGGCGGGCTAGGTGGAGTAAGCCAAGAGGTGAGTAGGATTGCCAAATGGGGTGTTGAGTAACCAAATGGTGTGTGTGTTTGGAAGTCGCCTGTTCGAAGGCAATCTGACTATGTGGAACGCTTTGCGACCAGGTGGAGTTAGGAGAGAGACTAGAAGGAAAGTAGGATCTCCAGATGGAGGGCTGAATAAACCAATAGTTACGAGGCTAAAATTCTGCTTGGTAATCTTTCTTAATCACCCCCACCGTAAAGCCTGTTCGTGTGTTCCATTTTTGTTAGTCATCCTCCTTCCCCAAACAATGAGAACTACTTATCGTGCCGGAGGCCGCGTCTGGCGTCGCCTGCCGTAGCTCTTCCTCCGCCTATTCAATCTGCTACAGTCTGAGTTGACTGTGGTTTGGGTAGAAGCGTCTGCCCTTCAATGTTTTGTGGTAACTCTCTCTATCTCCTCTCTCTTTTTTTTTTCTCTCCCTGAAGCCTACAGATATCACCGTGGCTTTCACTAGTGGAGTGGAGCCCGTGGGAGAAGGGATGGGACAATATATCCAGAGGTCTCTTTACAAATTCAACTTTAGCCGACTGCCGTCATGGCCTGACTATATTCTTCATATATATATATATATATATTGTCAATAATACCGGTGTAACAGCATCCCCGCCAGGATAACATGTCACCAAAGCTCACTGTGTGTCGACTTGGTCCCCACTATCGACCAAGATGCGGCGTTTTAACCACAAGGGCGAAGAATTTTGCATACATTTCCCAGCATCTCCAAAGTCACGGTTAACCACCCCACCTCCCGCTCCCCCTTCTTAACTCTGCTTCAGCTTATATTAAGCATAATGCATGATTACGGTCGAGTATTTAAACGCTTCTGCTGCCACCATGAAGCACATATGTGGAGCGACAGGCTCAGTATACATGGGTCGGACCATTGTGGCCATCTTCACCATCTGTCACCCAGGCTTTGATAGCGTGTGTGTGTGAGTGGACCACTGGGAGACTAAAATGACTTAGAGCATCTGCTGCATGTTACAAGGTCGTGAGCCATATTAAGGTCGTCGACCTTCATTTGCCAAGAGTTTCCCTAACCTATTTACTCGTCTGCTCCCGTGGAAGTAGTTATAATATAATCCCAAGACCCTTTTGTTTTTGATTGGTTTCCTGTAGCTTCGCGGCTGCACTGTACGTAGGAGCAGGGTAACTTAGGCTCCTTTTTTTTTTTCTCTCTCTTATCGTGGAAAAGGTTCCTCGGCAATGCTGTCTGTCTATACTTCCCTTGCCGTCTACTCCTGACGATGATCACAGCGTCATTGAAGGTGACCTTCTCCCTCGCTGTGTTTGTTTACCAATTATATAGTAGACGGAGTCCGCTGGGTAAAACCTGCTCCTGTGTATTGCCTCCCAGACCCGGCCCCCGGGCCATGACTGGTCCGTGCCTGCTTTGAGTGATGTGGCCACAAAGGGTCATGGAACCTGTTGATGAAAATTAATTTTCCCAGTCAGAACTAATTTCTGTCATTTCTGCAGCTCATCATAACCTAGTTGACCCTTGGCTTTTCCGCCAGGACAGTACTAAAAACACTTGCTTTTAAATTCGCTTCTTAAAACTAACATTTATGATTACCCAAAGTATTTGAATCACGTAAGTTTCCAATGATGCTTTTTTAAAATTCACTAATTGCAGTAGTTTTTTTTTCTTAAAGCATACTTTGTGTATAAAATTCCTCTCGCCAGAAAACTTTAAGTATTTAATACAGTAATTATCTTGAGCTTTATTTGCTTCTTTGTATATCCTAAGTACATCCCTTTTCGGACCAAGTTAGGCAACTGCCCAGGACGGTGCTGTTGCCAAGTTGCTACTGCATGGCATTTAGCCGAAAGCATGTTTTCCTCATGATATGCCATGAAGCTACCAGCTACCATGATTCGTTGTGCATGACATTTTAAATATTTTCTTTTTCAGGTGCCATAGCATGAAGGTAAAAAAAAAAAGGTAAAATAGCTTTGATATTGTATCCAGGAGAGATCCTGTTAAAAGTGCTCTTATAAAGGAGGCTTGGCCCATCGCCTGCCGGGCTTGCCCGTCTAAGAGAGAGAGAGTTTTGCCAGCATGTTGCTTTTATTGACTAACTTGTGTTTCTTCCTCTCCCCCACCCCCCAACCATCCCGCCCACCTGTGTGCCTGCCTGGGGCCCTTCCTGCACACCCACAGGAGCCCAGCAGTCCTCCGTCAGCCCCTCCGGGAGCGGATCCTGGCAGTGTCCCCACGAGTTCGGCCACTACCCCCACGATCGCTCGTGCGACAAGTACTACTCCTGTGAAGCGGGCGTCGCCACACTCAAGACCTGCGGGAATGGCCTCGCCTTCGACGCCTCCGACCCTGAGTTCCTTAGGGAGAACTGCGACTACAGCCACAATGTAGACTGCACCGGTCGCCCTGACTTGGGTAGGCGCACGTCACGTCACACAACACAGGACCACACGTCACGGCCCGTCACGGTCAACAGAAGATATATATATAATATACACAGACCTCCCCACGGTCCACCTAATCAAATCCTTCAATGGTTGTGGGTCTCGATGACGCTTGACAACTGAACAGTGAACATTTTTTTTTCTTTAACAAGGAAATACTTTTTTATTTGTTTGGTGACCGGGAATAGAAATTAGCAGATATGGGATTTCGGTTGTCCACCACCAGCACAAGCACCACCACCACGATTTGGTTCTCACCTCACCAATTCACCAAGCTGCACATTTACCCTCCCTCCCTACCCTACGGCTTGTGACTAGCACTGGTTAATAATATCTCCGCATTTTGATGGGTGTTGGTTCGTCCTAGATATTTTGGTGTTCCTAATCTATTAGCCCGTCTGATGAGTATGTGAGGATTTTCTGTATTTGAAAATAATAGACAGAAGTCTGTAAAGATGTATACCCTTATCCTCACATGGTCAGCAGACAACATAGTAATACAGGGAACAGAGAACTCATCGCAGATCATCCCCCAGCAGGAGGCGGCCACTGTTCTACTCACACTCACCATGTTACACCTACGACCCCCTCTCTCTCCCATTCTTCTCTCACAATCACTGATTTACTAATCTTGGTGAGGGCTCTGGGTGTGTTGTGCGTACAGGGCTGGCACAGGAGACCGCCCCCGCCGTCGCGGCCGGAGACTTCGTCTACGAGAACTTCCTCTGCCCCGAGGAGAACGGGTTCTTCGCCCACGAGAACCAGTGTGACGCCTACTGGAGCTGCGTGGACGGCGTGCCCCAATTCCGCCTGTGCGGCAACGGCCTCGTCTTCGACAACAGCAATAACAGCACCCTGGAACACTGCAACTACCCCTTCACCGTGGACTGCACCGGCCGCCCGAACCTGGGTAGGGCGAGGCTGCCTCTTCCAGACGTCATGTCCATAATCTCGTCATGACGTGACGTCTCCCGTCTATCTTTTATTTTAATCTTATGTGTTGATTGTCCCGTGCATGACCTTATTTAGTGAAGTCCTTGCATGTGATCAGTGTATTTAATGCATGCTGTGGACACCATACAATACAGTTTTCACACAAACTCAACACATTATGATTTTTATATATATAAATATATGTATGATCTTTTGAAATACATTGAAATATTATTGAAGATCGACAAAAATATGAATAGCTTCGTTTTCTGTGTATATTTTAGAAACGTTTTCTGTTGTTGTTTTCTAACGGGTGTCTAAAGCCTTTCTTCGCTCCCTCCCTCCACCCCCAAACAGAACCCCCCATCTCCACCCCTCACTGCCCGAACCTCTACGGTATCTTCGCCGACACCGATGACTGCGCTGTCTTCTGGTCCTGCTGGGACGGCGAAGCTTCCAAGTACGCCTGCGCGCCCGGTCTAGCCTACGATAGGGTCTCCCGCGTGTGCAACTGGATGGACAACGTCCCCGAATGCAAGGCTCAGAGAGGTAAAGTTTCCTCTGTTGGACCTACCTCCTGTCGCTTTCTCCCGTATATACATTTCCCAGCTCGCTTGCTTGCACTTTCCTGTAAGTGACGGTGTATGAGGAGCGCTTCGCCGCTTGCAGGGAAAGAAGCGCAAGTGACTGGGGAAAATGTACGAGAGAATCGACAGGAGGTCAAGTGGAAGATGCAGGAGCTTTGAAAAACGAAAAAAAAAAAAGATTGTTGTATTTATATTTTTATATGCCGTGAACTCGATTGCTCTGCGTATTATAAACCTTTGGTCTCTCGTTCTCTCGTTCTGCAGATCTCCTACAGCAGGACTTCAACTGCCCCGCCGCCGGGGAGCTGGCCGCTGTCGGCTCCTTCTCCCGTCACGCCCACCCGGACGACTGCCGCCAGTACTTCGTCTGCTTTGACGGCACGGCCCGCGAGTACGGTTGCCCCATCGGCACCGTCTTCCACATCGGCACCCAGGAAGGCCTGGGCCAGTGCGCCGACCCGGAGACCGTACCAGGATGGTTAGTTTTTGGCAGCCGAGACATCCGTCCCCTGACGTGTTCTCTTTAAGTACAGGTTATGTAAAGTTGTGTACGTGGGCGCGCGTCCGTAAGTAGTTTGCATTTAAACTGTCTGGACGCACAAGCGCTTACGAATCAGCTTGTATGTCTCGTGTGTGTGTGTGTGTGTGTGTGTCCTGCTTTACACAAATGCATCAAAAGTAAGTGGAAGTTTAGCGACTGAGTATACATATTGCATTGTATCTTGTCCTAGACTGTTGCTACGTGTACTGAATCTCCTTCACTTATTTCGCTATGAATAACTGCATGACCGGAGAACATTATAGCCTAATTCACGGTCCTTCGACGCTGTGCAGTTCACTTCATTCATAGTCAGTTTATCATGAAGAACTCTTGTCATTCTTTCCATTAATTCTTAGCATATTTATATCTATAGTTTGCCATATATTTTTTTGGTTAATGAATTCAGAGCTTGTTTATTATTATTCCCTCACACTGGAATAATTGGTTTTCTCTTCTGCATTTATTATAATCTTTTGCATGCAATGGCCAGTCTGAATAGAGGTAACTTGGCCCAGCTAGCCAGTGAGTCCAGTCTTATTCTTATTACAGCATTCACTAGTGATGAGGCAGTCCATCCTAGAGCATGAGACTTCTTGCATGGGGTAAACTTTTTACTCATATATATATACATATATAATCTCTGGCTTCAAGTATTCCTCTCATGGACCTCTGCCGCCGACCACACAGATTGAGCGAGGCTTTCTCCACACCGTCCAGCACTCCTCACACACACACACACATATACCCTCACTCACTCACTCTGTCTGTCTGTCTCTCTTTCTCGAGGATAGACGACCAACCTCTCTCTCTCTCTCTCTCTCTCTCTCTCTCTCTCTCTCTCTCTCTCTCTCTCTTAAGGATAGACCCCCAACCGGTCTCTCTTTCTCTCGAGGATAGACCACCAGTTAACCTGTCTTTCTCTCTCGAGGATAGATCACCAGTTAACCTGTCTCTCTCTCGAGGATAGACCACCAACCTCTCTCTCTCTCTCTCTCTCTGATAGACCACCAACCTATCTCTCTTGAGGACAGACCACGAACCATATAGCACACACTTTCAATCTGTTGTCCCCTTGAGGGAGGTGTGTTGGGCGTGTGGTGGGAGAGAAAGCCTCTCGCAGTCCACCCCTCCCTCCGGTGTGGTCGGCGGTGTCCGGGTGGATGGCGTCGCCTTTAGCCTAACCCCTTGACTATGACTCCCTCTAGCGAGGACTACTACGGCGACCTGGACCTCGCCACCCTGCGTCGTAGTCAACTGCTCCTCGCCCAGGAAGGAGGCAGCCCCGCTCCACGCCCCCGCCGCCCGGCTGCCGCAGCAGCTGAGGCACCACTCGAAGCCGCAGCCCAAGCCTAGTGGACATCAGGTGCGGCATCATCACCCCCTCCCCTCCCATCCCCCCGTCCCCTTCCCTCCTCCCCCGTCCCCCAGGCAGACCAGATGACGTCGGCTGCTGGGAAACCAAGAACAACCCCTCCCTCCACCTCCCTCCACCTCTTGGCTCCCATGACGTTAATAATTTCCATAATAATACTGCTGTCGGGACTCCTTCATGACATCTCTCTTATATATATATAATTCTCGATTCAAAGTTACAATAGCATCTCATTGGAATTATCACCAGTTTTTTTAACTATAGTTTCTTCTATTTTACTTTTCATTCTCTAATTTGTATGAATTTTCTTTTATTGCATGAGCATTATACGTTAATCATTCATTCTTGATCCGTCCCTATATTTTTATTTATTCTTTATCTTCATAATAACTAGATTAGCACACATTCAGTCTCATATATAGCACTCTTAACAATCCTGTCTTCTTACAATACGGACGTCTGATGTGTACAGTTAATTTTTTTCTCAAATTTAATGTAATCTATGATTATTTTATTTTTGGCATGCAGCGTTGCCAACGTTACTAATATTTGTTCCCGTTTTCTCTCTACAGCGAAGACTACTATGGTGACCTCGATATAAAGACTCTGCGCAGTCTTGGACTCTGAAATGTTAATCTTAGGTATGACAGTATAAGGCACTGACTCGGAAACATGATTTTAGATCTTCTGAATTTCGGGATCAGAATGCCAATTCTAGACATGTAGATTAAACATTCCCCCCCCCAACTCCACTCCATCATCTTCACTCATGTTCAAAAATTAACAATTTTATTTCAAAAAAAATACTTGCTAATAATTTTTGTTTTCGTTTTTAAAGTAGAAAAAATATATATACTACCAGCTTAATATGGACTCCAGATGTAGTTATTTTTTTTTTTTTCTCTACGTAAATAATCAGATTTCTTCATCGTCATTTCACTCCTTGAAACCTAAAAGCTTACCTCCATAACCTGATAAAATTACAACTGTACATTACATTCGGAATCTCCTTTGGCTAGTCGAGTTTCTTGCTCCATAAACAATGTAATTTGTTAGTGTCAAGTTTCTGATGACAAGCAACACTGTACAGCATATTTGAAAAAAAAAAAAACTCAGTATTATGGACTTGCCATATAACCCTCTTCCTCCCTCCCCAAAATCGTTCGCCAGCCTAGCTCGGCATGTGTCTGTTGTATATTGTTAAGTTGTACAATATTATTAAGTATTTTGTAAATAAAATACTCCCAGAAGATTGTTGTGTCATGTAGATCCTTTGTTTCTTTACTATTTATAGCTGTACCTTGAAGTGGGCCATTGCTCCAGTCTGCATAGAAAATAGGATTTTTTTTTTTTTTTAACCCAATGAATGTAGGTCAGTTGGCCCCAGAGTGGTGTGGATGCCTCGCGTCGAAATATATATATTGTTTCTCCCCGTGCGCACTGTTGGTCACCGCTCACAGATGCGGTAAGGATAAATGTTCGTGATGTAATATACCATACTTCAGATGAGAAGTAATGTCATGTTTCCCCTTTAGGAAACAGGTAATTGAAAGAGGCTCCATCAGCGTTACAAGGCCTTCCCTTCCATCGACCAACATTAACGATAGATTTACATTTACATTGTACCCTAAAATTGCATACAACATTACCGCAAAACATCTGAATGTTTGAATGTCTTAAACGAACGCCCCAGCGAAATCTGAACCCACACAGAACACCACAGAAGTGCGCACCTAGCTAAAGAGTGACAAAAGCTATATGAATTCACAGTTGCGCACCACAATAAAACGATGGATTACAGAACCAACGAGTAAGAGAGAAGCGGCGGGAGCCTATGCTGAACAAAACAATAATACATAATACCATGAGAGGAGGGAAAATCCCCCAAGCATTCTCAAATGCATACTCAAATGCCTTTTTATTCATACACTTGTATACAAATACACACATTTGACTTAAGCTGGGGTCTATGCATACATACATAGGAGTAAAGATAAGTTACATATATACAAAGTTAAGAGACGGGGCTACACGAGTGTAAAACTTTTTCCCCCGTAACAAACTGTCCTCACGCAAATGCAGGCAGGGGCTGCGCAAGCCCGCATAGGTTCGAGTCAGGAATCCTGGTCGCCGCAGCCGGTCCACAGTCCACCCAGCTGTTCATCCTCCCTTCGGGGCTGGTCGGTAAAATGGGCACCTGGCACTGGCTGCAGTGTGTGTGTGTGTGTGTGTGTGTGTGTGTGAGAGAGAGAGAGAGAGAGAGAGAGAGAGTATATGCATAGGAATAAAGACATTGTTTAGAAACGGGGCAGGGCCTCTGAGAGGGAAGTGTAGGGGGTACATTATATATATATATATATATATATATATATATATATATATATATATATATATATATATATATATATATATA
>JAYMFT010133479.1:0-12983 GCA_038088735.1 Panulirus argus | reverse complement strand
TATTTTTTTAGAGAGAGAGAGAGAGAGGTAGTGGCAGGAAACACATGTGGAAAGGCCACATCTGTTCATATCCATTCTCTAGCTGTCATGTGTAATGCACCAAAACCACAACTCCCAATCCATAACCAGGCCCCACAAAGCTTTCCATAGTTTACCCCGGACGCTTCATATTCTCTGGTTCTGTCCACTGAAAGCAAGTCGACCCCAGTATACCACATCGTTCCAGTTCACTCTATGCCATGCATGCCTTTCACCCTTATGCATGTTCAGGCCCAGATTGTTCAAAATTTTTTTCACTCCATCCTATTATCTCCAATTTGCTCTCCCTATTCTACTTATCACCATTTCTAACACATGTATTCTCTTTGACAAACTTTCCTCACTCATTCTATCCATATCTCCAAACCATTTCAACAAAACATCAACTGCTCTCTCAACCACACTCTTTTTATTACCGCACATCTCTTTTCCCCATACATTACTTAATCAAATAATCTTACACTTCACATTGTCCTCAAACATTTCATTTCCAACAAATCCACCCTCCTCTGAACAATAAGTATCTGTGTGTGTGTATATATATATATATATATATATATATACATATACACACATACACACACAAGAACATCGGTGAAAATGTCAAATGGGGGAGTGGTAACAGGTAATGATGAGGTGAGGGGGAGATGGAGTGAACATTTTGAAGGATTGATGAATATATTTGATGACAGGGTAGCCGATGTAGGGGGATTAGGGTGGGGAGTTATGCAAAATGACAGAGTCATGGAGAGTGGTTTGGAGATGAAAGAGATGGTGAGAGCCTTGTGTAAGATGAAGAAAGAGGTGGTGAAAGCCTTGTGTAAGATGAAATTGCCAGGAAGGCTGGAGTGTATGGTACTGAGTTGAATTTAAGGAAAGGGGTGACTGTTGTTGTTGACTGGTTAGTTGAGATTTTGAGCATTTGTATAGATCATAGTAAGATGCCTGAGGAATAACAGAATGCATTAATAGTCTATCCATCTGTCTATATCTCTGACATCCATTCCCTTTGGGTACTCCCATCAAGGGAATCATCATGGCAAAAGATTCTCCACTTATCCCTGTCCTTACATGCCTCCCTCACATACAAGTATTCCCCCACCATTCTCTCTCTCTCTCTCTCTCTCTCTCTCTCCCTGGTACTCTTCCAGTCTATTTCGCAATGTCACAGGTGGTTTTCCTTTCACATCAACCCCTCAAATTGTAGTATCAAACACTCAACTTGTAAACTCCCCATTTTGCATTCCCTCCACATGCCCAAACCAGCACAAAGTATCATGATTCACCCACCCTAAAATTCATTCCCTTTTGCATCCCCTGTCATACCATATCTCTCATACTCCCCCTCAACATGACTCATTCCATGTTTCCACTGCTGAGGTCAGAGTTGGGGAGAATATGCTCGTCCTTAATCCTTCCATACTTAAACCTCTACCATTCATTACTCCCTCCCTTATCTGTCCTTCCATCTCACCAAACTTACTCAAGATAATTCCTAAATACTTAAATTCTCTCGCCTCTTACAGCCTTTCTACCCCCACATCTATAACACAGTTTACTAAACATTCTTCTTTCACTCACTTTCCTTTCAAACACCATTACTTTACTTCTACTTGTATTTAACTTCAGTTGCTTATGCTTACATCACAATCTTCTGCAACACCTCTTCACTCTCAGCAAACAATACAGTATCATCTGCAGAGAGGCTTGTCAGTAACCACCAAACCTCACTGCCACACTCCATCTCTGTACCTCTGTTCCCTAGTTTTCCTGTCACCTCTCATCACCTCATGCACATATATATATTAAAAAGCCATGTTGCCATAACACAGCCCTGCCTCAGACTCCATCGTTTATCTAATGTAGGTTTGGTTGGACTGAATTAGGCTAGGGTACCAACCTGACCTAAAAAAAAATTAGGGGGGGTTAGCAATCTTAAGGTGATACGATAAAGCTTCTTCACTAATCATGTCATTAACATAAAAGAAAAACCTTCCAGCTAGTTCAGCCAATCATTGAGCATAGTCAATAGGAGTGAGATAAAAATCTGGCAAATCACATCCTACTGTAATCTGCAAAAATACAATTTTTTTATGACAAAAAATATTATTTCCATCTAATTCTTTCCCTATGCTGACCCCTTATCCATGACTCTGTTTACTACTATAACTCTTATATCAATAAGATAGCAACATATCCACAAAACCTGTCATTTTGTATTACTGTACTTTGAGGTCCTCAGTTCATAAATATAACCGCGGGATTTCATAGGAATTCACAAGGTGTGTCTATCTGATACTGAAACTTTACCAATTTAACTTTCCCATCTTAATATCCTTAAATAGTCGTAAGAGGTTTACGAAAGCATCACACATATAAGGAATTATTATAATGCTTCGACTACAATTACTACGACAAAAACCTGTTATTGGACGTACAAATTAAACTACGGATAATGAAAAATATAAAAAATTTCCTTTAATAATTCCTTATCTCCCGAGAAATATTACGCCCACCAATTTTTTAACACATAAGTTTCGTCTAGAAATAATTGTCTTAAAACCAAATTGCAGTTAAAAATGAATGATTCTGATGTATTTACATTAAAGGAATTTTAATTAAGACTGAAAACCCTCAGGTACAATCTTGTGAGAGACCACAGTATGAACTCACCTTTCGACCGTCCACACCACAATGGATAGAAGTCGGCCTGGTTGTAAACACGGCAGCACCCAGCCAATCACAGCCAGCTACGGGACGTAAACACATCGGCTGTCCACCAATCAGCGCACCACTTTCTGTGACGTCATGTACTACTACTCTTGCGCCGCAACGTAAGGTAACCTCTCGCAATGTTTCCCTGTCGAATATTTCTTACATTTAGACCCGATTAATTTTCTTTTGATTACGTGGTTCTGTACAGAAATTATTATAACTCCTTTTTCATTGCTTAATGATTCGGAGCTTTTCGCACTTGACATCAAAAATATGTAGGAGAATATATTTCATTTCCCGTTTTCTGAAGTCAGTGATCATGGCTGCCTCAGCTGGGAGTGTAAATATAAACAGCGACACTCCCACTCTTCAAAATGATAATGTGGAAAATGAAGAACCTAGAACTCCTGCTTCCACACAGAGTGAACAGTGGCAAACATACGTGTCAGACAGAACGCCGATTTCCCACAAGAAAATCTGGAAAAGTAAGTAAAACAAGATTTGGGGGATGCAGTGACAGATGAACTAACCTTTCGTTTATATGAAACAGAACATCTCTACTCTTAATTTAACAAGTTTTGCATGACAAATGAAAGCAAAAGACCCTGATTATTCTTTTACGAATATTTAATCAGGATGCTAGGAACTTATAGTTACCACTTGTAGTTAGCGTTAAAACTGGGCGGATTCTCTTGACACGTCCGACGAGTATTCGTACATGTACAGATCATAGACTCGACCGACTAAAGATCACAGAGAATAATACAAATTCACTTAGAAAAGCAATGACTATAAGATATAAGTTTCATTTATAATCCGGGTCTTTTACAGTATTACTAGTGTATTTTGCCAATCCTCCTATAATCCTCTTGAATTTCTGCAAATGAACTATCTTTTGGTGTTAGGGATACTACAACAGTAATATTCCAATTAAAGCCAAGAACTTTCTTAAGTTGTTTTAATTCCATTGTATGTTAGAGTAAGAGCAAGGTAGTATGAATGGGTAAACTTTTACCTATTTCTTAATAGTAGTTAACTATTATGGGAGGGGTATCAAAGAATATGTACTGGTAAGCAATGTTGATGTTAGTGAAACATGTATAGGTTGAGTATCCCTTATCCGAAATGCCAGGGACCAGAAGTGTTTCGGATTTTGGAATATTTGCATATACATAGAGATATCTTGGGGATGGGACCCAAGTCTAAACACAAAATCCATTTATGTTTCATATACACCTTATACACATAGCCAGAAGGCAATTTATACAATATTTTTGGTAATTTTGAGTAAGAAACAAACTTTGTGTAAGACAGCCATCAGAAAGCTAAGGTGTCACAACCTCAGCTGCCAATGTGGACAAACAGTGGCTGTTTGGCTTCACCATCATTCCTGACTCTGAATTTATATGCTACTGACAAGCAGTAGTTTTTTTACACTTATTCACATAAGAATTTTACTGTAAAGAAATATGAAAGACCATTAATACAATGAAAATTTCTTGGAGTATTTTGGATTGTGGATGTTTGGATTAGGGATGCTGAACTTGTATAAATCAGTTGAACATATGAAATTATTGTGTTACTACCTGTGGCAGCCAATATTTACAATATTTTTTAATGTTAATTGGAAAGTATATGACTGATATGGTCTTAGTTTACAAGTAGTAGTTTGCTGCCATTTGTAATCCTGTAAAACACAACTGAATGATTCATGTAACATCATGCAGATGAGGAAAGTAATATTGGTATATTTTAACTATTATATTGTAAAGTTAAGGCAAATTTAGACTTCTGGGGGATAGTAGCTGAGGTTTCATAATTTTTTGTATTTTTTCATGACAATTTGCCTTTTCCCACCTTTGTGCAACAATGTAAGGAACAAAAAACTAAGCTGTAATGGAAAATCCTCAATTGACTCCTGTTCCTTTGTCTTTAAGTAATATTGCTACTTCTATGTAAATTAACCCATGCATTATAGATTGGTACTTTGCATTTGAATGGAATCCTTTTGTGTTTGCAGGGATGCTAGCAATGGCCAACAATTGTTGTAACATGGAGAGTGCCACTCAATTTTCATATAACATAAAAGATAGGTATATATATTGGCTAGTTGGAGAAGGTAGATGGGGTTTTCTTAGTTTCTGTTGATTGACCTTATGTTTCACATGTGTTTACATTACTTACACCCACATTTCTCCTGATCTTCATAGCCATCCCTGTTACTAAGAAAAAGTGTCTGATATTGTATGACACAAAATTAAGCAAATTTTGCTCTGTAGGTCATAAATTATTTTGAACATGAATCAAAATCATTCCATAGAAAAATTTATGGGATTCAGTATTTTATATTGTGACAAAACTTTATTGAATTTTATTGATGAAATATAATTGTATGCCACATGTTGAAGAATGTGAGATAGGATACATTTGTGCTGTGGGACTTATTTGTATTCTTACATAGGCCCACTGCACACATACTTCATAGCAACTAAATGTGAGTCCATAAATCCCATATTTTTTGTAACACTGTAAAGAGGTAATTCATGTCATTTAAATTACATGTCCTGCATATATCTTATTAATAGTATGTATTTTCTCTCCTTTATTAACTTGTACTCAGTTGCCAAGTCAATGGCTATCAGAAATGCTGATGGTGTAGTTGATGGCCTTAATGGTTACTGATCCACCACTTTGGGTTTGATCTCTGGATCGGGCAGATAGCACACAGCCCATCCAGCCATTCATCTTTCCTCTGATTGGTAGATGAATGGGTATCAGTGTCTGTTAGGAGTAGGGTACATGAACTGAAACAAAGCCTTGAGAGTTAAGCACTACTTAAGTAAGCTTTTCATAGATAGTAGGTAGGAAGCAACCACTGACTAGGTAGGAACTATTACCTTGATATCAGGAGGGTTAGTGATGATAGCATAGTAAGCCAGCACTACAGTGGCTATCAAGTGACCCCACCTGGCCCTGGTTCCTCTCTTTTCGTTTTGCAATACATAACACATGGATTGCTGGCATTCAGTCTACCAACACAAGTTCTCTTCAAAAAGAATTAGAAAAATTTCAAGAAGTAATTTTAGAAAGCGAAGACTTATGTCACACAGTCAGTTTCTTTGGAGGTGTCCAGGGCCATAAAATATACACCAAAATCTCTGAGTGAGGAGGACCAGAGAAAGTCACTTGGGAGAGATCACAGGCAGACCTTGCACAGCAAAATCTGTATTTGTGATCAGAAAGAATAGAGTAGGATTCTGTTTGTGAAAGTGAGATTGAAGGAGAGTTTCAAAGACTTTAGAGACAGTAGAAGTGATGGGCCCATAGTTGGAAGGGTTTGAATGGTCTCCTTTGTTAGAGATGGGCTAAACCAGGGCATGAATTTAAGAAAAAGTAAAAGTTTAGGTTTTGAGAAAAAGAGAAAATTAGATGAGCAAGGATTGGAGTTGGCTCAGAGGCATACTTGCTTTGGATTCGTGGTGGTGTACCATCTGGGATATACACCTTATCTACTTGAAACTGGGAAAGTTCACAGAAACCTTGCTCAAGGAAAATATAGATGGCATTGGTTCAGTGGATGAATACGTGCTTGACTACGAAGAAAAGATTTGCAGTGATTTTGAGCTGAAATGAAAGCATATTAGTATTCATAGGAAGGTAAGTTTCAGGGCTCAACATGTTCTATTACTAAAGCTAATGACATTAGTGCAGGAATAATCAAACTATAATTAGAGGTAGAAGGAATATAAAACTCCATCCCTGCCCAAAATATCTTCACTAATCCATCAGCACTGCCAGCAAAGTATAGTGACAATCTGATGGAAAGTCAGTTAAGAAGCTGAACTAGGTTGAATGCTGAGCTTTTTGTCAGAATTGGTGGTTTAGGGGGAGATAGGGGTTTGGTGTGCCCAGGTAGAAGTGATAAAGTTGAGATTGTGGTTGGAGGACCCTTAGGGGGCAGAACTAGTGTATGAATGTTAGGAGGGATCAGAAGTAAAAAGGTAAGTTCTAGTGCTGGAAGAGAGGTTGGGTATTTGTGTTAAGTTTATCCATGTAGGAAAAAAGAAAATTACTTTCTGGGATCCTCCAAATTAGAGCCTAAACCAGTCATGTGGTGTACATTAAAATCCACTGCACATATTTCAGTAAATGATTGTGAAGAAAGTATTGCTTTGTAGTTAGAAGAAAAATAGTTGAATATTTTTACAAAGTAAGAGGAATTAATGAGAAAAACTTGAAACATTTATAGTGGGTAGAGATTTTGAGTAGGATGGCTTTAGAGATGGGAGACTCAAGATACATGCATCCATTTATAATTCTCGCCAAGAACCCAGTCACCTTCCTCCCTTAGACGGTTTTCTCCTCAGTTTCTGCCATTGTACCATGGTTGCATAGTTTCAGACCTAGATACTAAACTTCTCTCACCAATTCCAAAAGTACACCACCCATATTAACCGTGCATTTCTGCTCCATTTCTCATTATTCTGTTTGGCATATCGAAGCCTACAAAGACACTCCTTTTCCAAATCCATCATACTAGACTTTGCAATTGGAAGGCGGACACAGTAGATGAATTCCGGGCTTAAATAAACAGATGCCTCACACTGCCAGGAGAGAGGTCGTTTATAATGGGACTGTGGGCCTATGTGAAGGGGTGAGTAACTCAGTAAACAGGGATTGATTATGTGTTTTTGGACAATTATACTGAACCTTAGAGTAAATGGTTAACTCGAGAATTTCGGGCATGTATTTTAAAGAAAAAACGAAGCCTAAACCAGCTTAATTACAAAAAGAGCAAAAAGATATGTAACGCTCCCTCTAAGAGGGCGTGAGTAACAAGTTGAGTGCCTCAGGGATTAAAATTAGATCAGTATATCTGAAATATATAGATTATTTGCAGATGATGCCAAACTTGTCATAGATAAAGAAGCCTTTGAAAGTTCAGGAATTTCTAGCCAGGTCTAGTTAAGTTTCATGACCGGTCAAATAGTAGCAGAAGTTAGGCGGAACAATTGCAATGCGGATGGACAGTAAAAAACAGACTGGACCTTAGATATATTGCAGGTTGTGTGCTGTGTAAAGGCACATGAATTGGATGCCATAGGGACTTGGGAGTATGGGTAAAGTTGTAACTAATAAATGTTTGAAGTTGATCAAAAGGAGAATTCGGAGGGACGCAAGGAAACACCATGCTAAATCGAAGGCATGTGCAACAAGCAAACGGACGCCATAGTAAAATTCCAAAGAGTGTAATGAGATTTAAAAGCCTCTCCAACTGAAATACATGTTAAAAAGATGGTTGCTTCGTGGATATAAAGGCTCCTCTCTCATGCGCACGAATAGGTAATTAAACACGCAGCCACACAAATTAAGAACATGTGTAACGAATATATTCAGTACTCTCGCATTTAGACAGACATAAAAACAATATTTTATCGACCATTTGGTATATGTTAAACTAGTACTAGGTAATTTTGTGTTGAAAGTTAGCTTTGTTCCAGAAGTGTTCCAGCAAGATTGAAGCGCAACGTCGGTTTGCGTTCATCTTTCACGTTATCATTTTTTCCCAATGTAGAGTTGTTTGATATTATTCCGATGTAACGATATTTGAGATGAAAAGAATGCTTGCGGAGTGAGGTGCCTGTGAGAGCTGTGGAGGGGTAATGTAGGAGACGACGCTATTGATCAGCTCTGCCCCACCCCTCTCACATACCTCCCAGTAGCTCCTAGGTTTTGCGCAGTTATTTGTTCACCACAGCTATTATCCATTTTCCTCGGTAGTCCTCTTGCCTATACTGACCCTGATATTATTTTATGTGGTGTGATATATTCTTTTAAACTTAAGATGTATTGACATTGTTGCTCTTTCGTTCAAAATCGGTTCCTCACGAATAAATCAATATAATTGTGCCTCGGCCTGACTGGTATCTTGTGGCCATTCAGTCATTCTTCTGAATTTTAAAATTGAGTATGCATGTTGCAGTGCATCTCATCTTGGCGAATGAGGGCTTGGGAATCCCCTTTAGACGGAAATTGAATGCATGTGTATGGGAGAACGCAGGCGCAGTGTGGGACTCCCCGGGGCAGGCTGCGAGTCTGACATGGAAACAGTGACTCACGTAACAGTTGCGGGTACAGCTTTTGGACTTGGCCAGTACTAAAGTACCGTTCGCTACAGCTGCGTTTTGAAGATTGTTCCCTTTGGAAATATGCCCGATTAACTTCAGGGGAGAGGAGAGAACAGGGAAGAAAAAATACCCGCGTGAGATTTTGCAGTGGTTGTGGCTGGGTGGTGAACTTACTCGAGGGCATGTAAACACAGCGTCCACGCCCGAAAATTGGCCAACCCAGGAGAGGGAGAGATCTGTGACGTGCTGACCAAAAGAACAATATTAGGGCCTTGTTCCCACCATGTGTATATTAACAGATGTGGATGGAAAGACGGTTTGCCATGTGGTATTTTACGCACTTGGTGTTGTATTATCACGATTAGAGTGGCGGGTGGTGTCTTAAAGAAGGAGTGGCCATCTGGAAGCGCAGCAGCTGGTGGCTTTCTTCATCTCGAAAGAATATTATATGAAGTTTAGATGTTTACTTACTCTGTGGTCAACATATTGTCAGAAAATAGATAGTTTGCTAACTATAGTAAAAAAGTAACATGGTCTTGATATGAAGGGATATATATATATATATATATATATATATATATATATATATATATATATATATATATATATGACATGTTTTATATCTGATTTAATTGATTTAAGGGTGATTCCTTTCTTTATGCTTGTTCAGTGATAGCTCCTTTTAGTTGATTGACGAAAATTGATTAGTTAAGAATTATACAAGAATTGGTCACAATTATAGTTTTTTTTTCACTAATTCATTGTTACTGCCTAAATCTCCCAGCTGTATTAATGAGAAATTTTGATTAATGTTGTTTTGCTTACTGCAGATATTATCCCAGATGTACTCAGTTTACTTTTCCACCAAACTTTGTAGGTTTATTAAATTTTCATTGCAGATGGGGAAAAACTTTCAGTACCATTATAAGCAGTTACCATATTAAGTGTGCACATAGAACAAGCAAACTAAAAGATCATAGGAATTGCTGTTAATAGAAACTTTAACATCTCGGTAAATAATTTTCATTGTAAATTTCAATTGTTTGGCAGTGTTAGGTAAATATTGACTGGTAAATATTGATTTTCATCACATTTGTCATGATCTAGAAGAGCACATAGCTTTTCAGTCCTGCGATGGGAGTATAAGGGACACTCTTTTGACTCGCTTCAAAATTTTTTTATCATTTAGATAATACAGATCGTTTAAACTGTCTCAAAACCTAATTTTAAATCTGATATTATAAGTTATTTTATTGAGCTTAACTGTTGCTTCACTTCTCAGAAGATTAGCTTGCTCTATTTTCATCCCCTGTGTTAGCACAGATGCAGTTCACTTAAACCTTGCTTTGTAAGATTACACTCTTGTGTCTGGTCACATGACTGTTTAGCTGCAAATCTTTAATTTTCACAAGACTGATCTTTTACATCCAGAAATTAATATAGAATTGCCATGACTCACACAACTTCTAATCACATTAAAATTAGTGTTTATCATATTGCTTTCACAGTTCATTGTGGTTTTCCAGTGATAATTACCCTGTTGATAAATGAAACCTGAAACATTTTTCTGGCTTTTATAGAAATTTTTTTTATCTAGTCTACATTTTTGCTTTTGAACACAGCATTGTGCATAAGAACATCTGGGACTAGCAGTTTTTGATAAGCTGACCAGTTTACCTGTTTTATAACTAAATTGCAAGCAGAAGTGACAGCCCATACATGCACAAATACAGTAATATGAAGGAAGAAAAGTTTATTGCTGACAGCATACAGAAATTGTAAAATTTGAATGATATAGAATGTTCAAGTAATGTGGCCCCCATACGTTACAGTAGGTAATTACACATGTACATAGTTAGGCTAGGGATGGGGTTTATACATAAGTACAAGTAAAAGTAAGGTACAGTTATACACAGGGGTAAGAGAAAGGGCAACACGAGTGTAAATCTCTCTTCCTTTAACACACAAATAGTAATCACACAGGTAAAAATGATAGCCAGTGGAGAATCAAAATAATTTTGTAACAAAAAAAACAAGGACAGGGGATGGAGCCCAGAAGTGTAAAGCTCCCTTCCCATTTGTACAAATAGGTAATAATGCACATTCAGACTGCACTTACTGGTATTAACAGATGAGGCTGAGCATTACTGTTTGTATGAAACTTCATGTAATATATATTAGTAATTACACACTCACAAGTGAAAGACTCCTTCCTTGTACAGAACAAATGGGTATTTACACGTTCATCCCAGCATATCTCGGTTAGAATACATGTATTGAAAACATAGTGATGTATATACCTGTAAAAATGTACAAATTCAAGAACATTGTAAGTTATTTTGTTTTGAAACTGGTAAATGAAGATGCAGACAATATGTAGAATTTTTAGTGTACGACAGTTTTATAGTACAAGAATAAAGTATTTTTGATCACTATTTCACATCAAGATTGGAATGAGGTTTTGGGACAACAAGTGATCTGTGACTGGATTGAATTGTCCTGTTGAATGTTTTCCTCATTGTTTTAGGTATATTTATTCTGACTTATATTTATGAATATTTTATATCTACACTTTATAGTAATATATATGATATTTGTACTGTAGTTTACTAGTTCAATAGATGGTTTGAATGATATATTTGATGTGATGTTTTTATCAAAATATGAAGTACCCAGTTGGATATTTAATACAAACATCATGATTTATGACTTCAAAATATCTTTTTACCAGACAGTATTGCCGTAAATAGGATGTAAGTGTTACAAGCATTTTTCTGATAATTTTCTTATTCATACCACACCTATTAATGGACAATATGTATTGATTTATTCTGACGTATATAACTGATGAGCTAATCTTACCATTCCTTGGTCATGCAGGTGCACTTTATAATATGTAAAGGCATTAGTGTTACTAGTATGCAGTTAACTGTTGTCAGTGTTTATTATTGTGTGAGGCAATAACTGATGGTGGGCACATAAAATGGTGCTGATTGAGATGGCCGGGGCTGAGGACACCATCTACCTGTGCAACTTCAGGGTTTCCGTGGATGGTGACTGGCTTTGTCTCAAGGAACTAGCAGAAGGTGGTACCAGCATAGGGGTCGCCAGGGTGGAGAGATCAGCATCCACATCACCGGGGTCACCCCCGCCTTCAGGTGCCTACACTCACATCCCATCTGGCTCCCCCCTGCACACTCTACCCCTCTCTGAGCAACTGATGTTGAACCCACCTGATTCAGACCTGGAAGGCCCTCATTCTTCAGAGAGCCCCCCATCTGCCCCCGGCTTGGCTAATGAGGGTGGAAATATGAGCGGGGCTCTCAGCGTGCTTCCTGGCCTCCCACCGGGGCTCTTCGCGCCCTATGTGCCGCTCACCTGTGGTCCGTCCGCACGCTTTCTTCTTTACGTTGCTACGTCAACACTGTTGGACACCGGATATTTTTTGTTTTCTTTTATACCCCAAGATAGTCCTCCAATATATAATAGTTTTTAATGTATACATACTGTACATGATTGAGTTGGACTATATAGGGGATCCATTTTCAACTGCCGTTGGTCATTGACTGGTTCTTGATATACAGTCAGAATTTTTTAGTAGTCAGTTTTTTTATAAATACTGTAACAATAGACTTTTAAAGTTTAAAAGGGAGGCACAATGTTTAAATAGTTTAAAATTATATTTCGGAAATAAGAACTTCAGTATCTGAGGAACTTAATATTGTACTTTTGATGATTAGTATTGACGAAGAAAGACCCATCCCCCCCACATACACACATATATGCATGCATGCACATATATACACAGTACATATATTTATATACATAACATATACATACATACACATACATATGCACATGTACATATTCACACTTGCTCGCCCCCATCCACTTCTAATGCCACCCGCCCCATGGGAAATAGCATTGCCACCCCCCATGCAAGTGAGGTAGCGCTAGGAGACAGACGAAACTGCCACGTTTGCTTACACTCAGTCTGTATATATATATATTTGTTTTTTTTTTTTTATTATTATACTTGATCGCTGTTTCCCGCATCAGCGAGGTAGCGCCAGGACACAGACGAAGAAAAACCCATCCCCC
>JAYMFT010133468.1:0-12983 GCA_038088735.1 Panulirus argus | reverse complement strand
ATAGTTTTATATATATATATATATATATATATATATATATATATATATATATATATATATATATATATATTGGAAAATGTATGATCAAAATGACTGATGAAAAACCATACTGAAGATAATAAATATCCGGATAATTCTGAGAGCTTTATATATCGGCCCATATCCTATGACTCCATGACAGTATCACCTGAAAAGTTTGGCAAGAAAAATGTAGAGGTTGGCACTTGATATAATCTTCTTGGCTACTAGCGTTATGGCTTCTGCTATCGACTGGCCAAGTGAGAGATTCATATCTTGTTTAAAAGCAATTCATTTGGATTTTATAATTTTTCTTTTATAAACTACAATTTGAACCCTACATAATTAACATTGTAAAGTCTGTTTCCCAAAAGGTAGAAGTGTTTTATGTTTCGTAATCATTTTCTTGTGAGCAGCTGTTTCATATCTACAGGGGCATTATTCGTCCAAGTGTGGAATGCCGCTTATCCTCTGTCTCTCTGTTAGCTTGAGTGAAATCAAAAGCCTTCAATTTCAACGATTCTCCTGGCATTGCCTCTCTTCAACATTCTCTTTCCATACGACGCGAAGTTGCTGCTCTCTATCTCTCTCTCTCATCCCTTTTGGCCATTGTTCTCGTGAGGTGTCTGCATGTGTCCCCAACCCAAAGTTTTGGATCCGCGGCTCGTGTTTGGCTGCTGCTTGCCACACTTTCTGTGTAGAGACCGACAACACGAGGATTGGCTGTTATGTTGCCTCCTCTTTCCCTGAACAGCTGAGCTGAGGAATTCTCTTCCTCCGCTTGTCTTTCCCACTTCATACAACCTGTCTTCGTTTAAGAGTCAGGTCTACAAACACCCGAGATGACCTTACCTAGGGCACGTTTTGCCTGTACCTGTCGGTCACTATCAGAAAAGAATTACTAATTGGAGTAGTTGAGGGCTGTTGACAACAGCCGCTCAGGGTGGTACTACAGTCCCGACTTAGGAGCGTTAAAGTGGTGCCCGGAACCATATTACTCTCTCCATGTCAGGATTGCTGGTCTTACCTTCTGTCTTATCAAAATGGGACTACCGGGCTAGCATTGTCATCTTCTTACAAGAACCGCACCTTTCTGAAATCTCTCTTGTCTGCACAATCGTTTTAAAATGTAATCATGAATCAGTCCAACACACTTATGGCTAAGAATCTCCGGGTTCCCGCCTGATTCTACTGCCAATCAGAGGGAGGGCTCAGACAGGAGTGGTACCGGACCTTCCTATTTTTCTATTCACTCTATCAACATACGTGGTCTATCTGGTAACCTCTCTTCTGTTGAACACCACCCTACTTCTCTCTGAGACCCAGCTGTCTAATGATGTTCTCACTAGTCCCTTTTTCATACCCATCTACAATCTCCACTCACGATTCCGGGTCAAAGGTGGTGTTTGTGCTTATTCCAACATAAACACACCAGTAACACACCTCGAGAACCTTGAGTCCTCAAACTCTGATGTTATGTGGCTCATGGTCTGTCTTTCAACTTTTTTTTATGTTAGCTGAGACGGCACGGGTAACTGACGCCCTAATCAAGGTAATTTCATTATTGCTATATATATATATATATATATATATATATATATATATATATATATATATATCTTAGCCTGAGCTAGGCTCCAATTTTATCGACCAACCCCTAGGTGTAGATGAACAGCTGGGTTGACTGTGGATCGACTGCAGCAACCACTGTTTTCCTTTGTTTAGCCTACTGTTCTCCTAATTCTACAAACATTATAACTTTCTTTGACTCTCTAAACTCCAGCCATGAGGCCTTGACATCCACTCGCCCGCAAGCCGAGATCCTCCATCTAGGGGATTTCAACGTTCACCATAGGGAATGGTGTGCTCCTCCCATACGAATGGTGGGGGATTGAAGCCCTCACGTTCTCCATTCCCAATGATCTAGAACAAATTATCACCTATCCCACCCATATTCCTGACCGCTGTGACCACTCTCCTAATATTCTGGATCTGTTTTTCACCTCTAATCCTTAACGCTGTAACTACACAATCTCTGTCATTTGGTTCATCTGACCACACTCTCATAGATATATCTGTTTCAACGGCACCCCCTCCCCCCATAGCAGCCCCTTCTAAATGTAGATATTGGCACAACAAACCTGACAGAGGGAAAACTTACGAAAAAAAAATTTCTGATTTTCCTTGGGTAAATTACTGTCTCTTACGTGGTGATGATTCTGTTTCCGCCAAAAAGCATAGCAAAGGTTATTGTCGCGGGAATGGAAGCATATACCCCTCTTCTTCCAAGATGACCTCTTCCAATCTTTGGTCATGCTAACGAAGGCCTAAATGAGAGGGAATCCACTACAGTTTGAATCGAACCCCTTGGTTCCCAATGATTGAATATTTGGCTTTAGCTTCAGAAACCAACATGTTACCTTGAGATCTCAGGGTGTTAAGGGCAAACAGTGAAGATAAAGGATCAGAGGTAGTTAAACTGTCTGTGGCAATGATCTCTACAAGATCAAGAGCAACAAGTATGGAGGACAATTCAGTATGCAGAGTAGAAGCCCAGTGATTTACTCCAACATATTTTTCTAATCTATTACCATTGGGCTGGATCACAAGCATGTGTTGACACATTCCATCCCTAAGAAGGGTGACCTTTCTAACCGCTCTAACATCCATCCTGTTGCTTTGACATTTACTGCATATCTCTAAAGTCTTTGAATCCCTCCTCAACTCCCATATCCTCAGATATCTTGAAACTCACAGTCTTGTCTCTGATGACCAGTATGGCTTTCGTAAGGCGAGATCCACTGGTGATATTCTTTCCTATCTTGCTAATGTTTGGTAATCATCCTTGAAATATTTTTGGAATTCTATGCAGTTGCTATTGATGTATCTAAAGCTTTTGACAGGCTGTGGAGTCGGGGTCTCGTCCTTAAGCTCCCCTCTTTCGACTTCCCTCCCTCACTTTGTTCCCTCATATCCAGATTCTTCTCTGGCCGATCTATCTCCGTGGTTGTTGATGGATCAGCCTTTCTTTTTTTTCCATCAACAGCGGTGTCCCTCAAGGTTCTGTCCTGTCTCCTGCACTTTTTCTCCTTTCTATCAACAATTTCCTTTTTCCTTACAATAAACCAAATGCACTCATACGTGACAACTCAGCACTACATTCCTCGACATCCTTCATATCTACTCCTTCTCACTCGATCTGCATCTCGCTTCGACACATTTTCATTAAGCTCAAACTTGGACAGGATTATCTCAGTGGAGTAGACAGAATCTGGTTAAGTTTTTGCCTCCAGGACTCAGTTTCTGCCCATCTCTCTATCGGAAATTCCTCACAACTTTCCGCTATCCTTTGACGGATCTGTAATTCCACCTCTTGACTCAATGAACATACTTGGTACTAATCCAACGTCCACACTATCTTTGAAGCCCCCACATTACAGAAATAGCCAAATCTGCCTCTAAGAAAGTGGAGGTCCATTTTAGATATCGAAATTTCTTTTCTTCCCAATAGTTGCTCCGATTATATAAAAGATTGATCCGTCCTCGTATGGAGTACTGTTCTCACGTCTGGGCCGGTTCTACCTCTGCATCGCTATTTGACAAAGTCGAGTCGAATGTGGTCCGACTTATCATCTTTCCTAGGCCAACTTAAAAGATTTAATCCACTTGCTCTACGCCGCAAAGCTGGTTCACTTTCCCTCTTCCATCTGTATTACTTTGGTTTTTGCTCCAGAGAGTTGGCTGTATGTTTGCCCCCACCACTAGCTAGATCACGCAATATTCGGCAAGCTGCTGCATCATTCGATTATTGTGTGGCCATTGGCAACTCAAAGGTGGGCCGTTTTGATAACTGTTTCTTTCCCTACACCTCGAAGCTGTGGAACCTGCTAACCTTTCGATGTCTTTCCCAATAACTATGACCTGGCACTTTTTAAAAAACGAGTTTTTCACTTCCTCCAAAATTCGTAAATACGTTTTTATTGTCTATTCCTTTCCTTTTCATTAACTTCTTTATATTTCAATTAAGGCCTGGCTTTGATGTAGAATTTTGTCCATGAATGGAGCCTCCAACGTAAAAAGAAAAATCATCGTGGATACGTTTAAGCACATACTTGATGAATATTTCAATTCAAATCCACGACTGACATTACATGAGTGTCTTTAGTTTTATGAAAAATTTGTTTTTTCTCTTTGAAACATTTGTATGTCTTTCTAGTCTTACGGCATTAATCCATGAGTTTCTGTTCTCCTTCAGTATCATAAAGAGCCTTGTTAGGACTTAGTGGTTTGCTGCTGTTTGAATTCCATTACATTGCATTCCTATTTACTTCATAATCGCGAAAAACTGCGAACATGATATATATATATATATATATATATATATATATTGGGTGTCACATTTCAACACGGTGGACTTTATGCTGGTAGTGGGAGGGAAGGAGGGGCAGCACTTGGGTCCCACACTTGCCTAGAACGACCCATGCGACGAGGTTCGACGTCGATACCGTTCCACTTGGCGCAGATAACATGACTAACACGATAAGCCGTCAGGGGACTTGCTATATAAAGCAGGTCTCAGAAACCTTTGGGCGCATCATTCCTGATCAGACGATGAAAGGGATGGCGAAGAAAATCAACCAGACGAACGAAGAGGTTCATCTTAAAACTCGAAGCCGTCTGCCAGTACGGTATATCCTAGCGACAGCTGCGGGACGGGGTGTGCCAAACTAATTCTAGGTTCACCCTGGCGGATCTTCACACGACTGCGATTCACACGTGTTACGCTGACGTTGAGGCCTTGACAGATGTTCTGTGGCAAAGACGGACAAATCCTGTGAGTGACGATAAGCCAGATTTCGTTGGCTTCTCGACTGGGGCTGCCATATGTTGCACGAGACATGCGAGAGGCACAAACAGGTGGGGAGGAAGCATACCAAAGCTTCAGGAGGAATCCTCTTATGACTGATCAGCAGCTGAGATGCTCCACGAGCGGTCGACCACGCGGACTTAAAGACTTTTTTTTTTTAATCTGAATATGAGAATACTGGTCTATCAGATCACAGGCAAGGGGAGCATTTTAGAGGCAGATAACCTTGCTTACCTCCATAGCACTGGCTGTTTAGGAAATTATATCACATTCACTACATCTCTTCCTTGAACTCTGGCAACGCCAGGTGGATTCAAGCTGAAGACCACCACCTGATGTTGTTGGGAGTTTGTTTTAAGATGCGATTTCAATCTGGGTCATCCCACACCTACCATCTGGGTCATCCCCACACGGGGTCAGAAACGGTAGTTCTACGGGGTTGGAAGCAGAAATTCCACTGGGGTTAGAGTCTGCGGATCCGCAGGGTTGGAAACGCTAGTAGACGGGAACTGTCCGGCTACTCTCATGGATCCCTTATTCTGGTTCCTCCCAAGATGCCATTCAGCTGGCTTCAACTACCTTCAAAAACTTTTCTAAGCCGTCCCTTCCTGTCTTGTCCCTTCTCCTCACACCCTCCATCTTCCTTCATTCTTCACATTTCGGGTTGTCGGTGCTCCCTCCCCTTCAGCTGTGGCCTCTCCCACTTTCCCTGCTCATATGCTGGGTTCACATGGTGATGGGGACCCCATGTGTCCTGGTCCACTGTCCTCCCTCAACCCCAGCCCTCTCCATCAACTCCTTGACTCGTTCCTCATAAAAAGGTTAGAGTCAACTCTCCCGAAGGTAAAGGGAGAGAGAGCAAAAGATAGAGAGATGTATATGGAGACACACGGAAGAGGGGAAATAAAGATGGAGGTGAGAGCTTGATGACTGGAAAAAGTAGCGTATCTTATTGTTCCGTGCCTTGTATCTAGTTACCTCAGGAAAGTTTACTGGTGATAAATTTCAACTTGGTAGTTAAGTGGTTTACCTCACCCTGAAAATTAAAAAGATGAAAGATAGAAAAAAATTACCATATACGACGTTCATGAGCAGACATTCATAACCACAGTCTACTGTACTGGCGTGCTCTCAGATCAACTCCCGAGACCAAAATGTCTGATACTTCGGCTCCGAAACTGATGAAAATATGGGACATCTTTAAAAGCCCTTCCATCTGTGGAAAAAACAAAAGTGCAACCCGTGCCAATAAGACTACATATTTACAGCCTGTACAATGTTGATTCACAGAGCTGGAAATACAGAGATGACGTCAAACTAACTGCACACAATCAGGACTGGGCCACCTAAAAGACGGGAGAGGCTCTTGTATGATGGCGCCGGGCCGAACATGTATCCTGAACCTTTCTTTTTCTAATGTTTTCTATGACCAGTTTTATGATCATATTTCAGTAACCTTCCAACTTTTGTTTATCCACAAACTCGTTTCGCAACTTTACTGATCAGTGTATGTAAGCAACGAGAGCGAAACACAAGGAGAAGGACCAGCCACTCACTCAGTCATGTCAGTTAAGAGTAGTCATCCATTTCAAAAACATGTGGCCACTGCCAACATCACATCTCACTGCATGGCACACAGTGCTACTTAGACTAACTGACGGGAGTTTGGAAGCCACTGAAGAAAACTAAGCGACGTGAAACACTCTCATAGTAATTAAAGACGTTGAATTTCTAAAAACACTGCGGAGAATCATCCAATATGTATGTATTTTCTTCTTTCCTTTTGGACGCGAGACTAACCGATGAATTGTAGGATTGTCCCGCAAAGTTCGAGATGGTTTGTCACTCTGTACAAGCCATGTCCGATTTCATCATATCGAAAGGAAAACATTTGCAATCCCTAACTCACACAACAGGAAGTTTCCTTATATGAATGAATGATAGATTGTTAATAGATTGCCTTATAAGACTGGATGATAGACTGATAATAGATTGCATTATATGACGGAATGATAGATTCATAATACATTGCATTATAAAACTGAATGATACATTGATAATAGACTGCATTATAAGGCTGAAGAACTCATGTTTACCAAGAACCTGTGACAGAATGGTGTACCCGCAGGTACCACACCACCCACAAGATACCAGTGATGTAGTCTTGATGTCACGCCTGACACCCTAACGTACTGGCAACTCTTCTCTTAGTAAATATGTTGATTACACTAGTCCGTGATGACAGTTGTGAAGGTGAAATCGCACTTCAGTAGGATTTCATATAATCTAATTCAACATATATAGAAAAATTACATGATAAATAGAATTATATGAACTCCTACTGAAGTGCGATTTCACCTTCTCTCAGTACGTCAGGAACGTTGGAATGAATGTATCATCTGCACATCAACGCGGAACGCCATGCGCCACCCACGACCAGAGCAGACGATTCAGCATCGGCCTGGGTCCTTTGGCCAGCCCTCCCTCTTTCCCCGTGGGCGGTGTCCTTGTTACGTGGCGGGGGTCCTGCCTGCTCCAGGTGAGGCTGCAGACCACAGTTACCACGTTATTATCGCCTGTATAGTTTCGTGCGGCCGACTATAGTTGGATGGGTTGCCTGCCGCGCTGCCTGGCTACCTACCCGCCTCTCCCTCACTGTTACCATAACCGCGTCACCAACCTACCCTCCCTTCCCCGTCATCTGCCTACCATACCTTTGGTACGAATAATTCTGGTTTCCTTCACTATACATTTTTTCATCGCGCTTTTCTTACTAATGTGTGGCGTCCTTTCATTATCATCACCACGTGTTACCATCACTATCATCCCTAATGTCACCATCATAATCACCTGTTCGCTTTCCTTACTACATATACAACACAGTAACGCCTCTCACTTTCATGTTTTTCCTTTTTTTATTAGACAACGTCTTAAGGATTACATCATCAATCACCATCAACTTTGCAATCACCATCATTATTTATATCATTAGTTCCACGATCACTATCACATAGTCGTCACCACCACATTGTTATTCATGACCAACATTACCTAACCACATCGTTATTTTCCTGCCTTCACCATTGTCTTCATTATCACTCATCACCATGAACACCAGCATATCACAACATACGCTCCAAATCACCTCATGATCACTGTCTTTCACCATCATCACCATCTCGGTCTTCATACTCAACATCAAGTTATTGCCAGTGAGTCTCTCAATGTCCTCACCATCATTCATCACTATCAGCCTCCTCACGTCACAGAGCCTCCTAATTCTCAGAACACTCTCACCATCATGAAGAACGCCAAAATGTCAACCGCCATGTTGGTAAGTCTACGTGGCGTCACCATCAGCCTGACCTCCACTGCCATTCAAAATCATTCCTAACTCTCCCTTACGAGTACTTCTACGACTACCCTCACCTGTCTCGTTACTAAGCTGTGTCTTCATTCTGAGAGAGAGAGAGAGAGAGAGAGAGAGAGAGAGAGAGAGAGAGAGAGAGAGTACCTGCCTGCGTCGCTCTCACTGCGTTATCTTGCTTGCCTCACAGAACTGTTGTCTTCTTCAGCCATACACCTCCTTTCCGTTCTTGTCCATTCTGGGTTGGTCTAAGACTATTTCAAGCATCTCTTACAGCAGCGAGGGAACGAATGACTGAACTTAAAAAGAATGGCTGGTAACAGTTTGTCGGTGGACTACATCAACACACTCCTCTAAGCCAAGCACGGAAAGATATTTACAGAATCATTGGAAACGAAAACAAATAAGTATCTCATCCCAACGCGCTGCAAAAGGCTTACGAATTGATCACGAAATGGGTCCGTACTTCTAGCTATAACATGCTGACACCTGAGACCAGGGATGCTTTGTACAACAAATCCAAAGAAACAAAATATCTTACCCAGTTCATGCTAACAAGCAACATGATGAATGTGATGTGCCATTCACTGAGTTTGACCTTGATGCAGATCTCATTAGGGGCAGGGGCACTGCCCTGGGGAGGATGGTATCACTTATGACATTATAAGACTTCTGAGATGTGTACCGGGTAACCCGTTATTAACGCTGTATGAGTTATGCCACAGGTCATTTGCCCTCCTCATGGGCCAGTTGTACCAATACCTAAACACAATCAACCTGATGAATTTCGCCCCATCTCCCTGACGAGTTGCCTGTGCAAAACTTTTGAGAGGATGGTGCTCAACAGACTACTACACAGAATCAAAGAAAATGTCACCTAATATTAATGGTTTCACACAAGGCAAAAGTGAACACAACTGTATCACTACTTTCTTAGCACTTCATGGGGAGAGAAGGCATAAGTACTCTACATTTCTTGACCTAAAAACTGCATTTGGTATTGCCAATAGGCAAGTTATTTTGTATGAGTTAGGAAAAATGGATAAAGGTGGCCAGCTCCTACTCTGGATACTCGGCTATCTCTCTAAGAGAAAGTCAGCTGTGCTGTTTCAAGGCTACAGAAGTGACGTTAAAGACATGCTGCTTGGCACCCCTCAAGGTGGAGAACTTAGCCCCAATTTGTTCAATGTACTTATCAATGCACTACTGAAATCGATTCCTCAGTGTCCCAGCAATATCACTATTAGTCATGCTGATGACATTCTTGTACACACAAAAACATATCGTTAATGTAAACCGTTCTTAACTGCATACACACAGCCTGTGAAAGCCTTAGCCTCTACATTTCTGCAAATAAAACTGGTTTTCAGTAAACAAATTGGTAACTGTAGGAACGGACCATGTAAACTGAAAATTGATGGAAAGCCGATAGACTGTCTCTTCCTTTAAATATCATGTCTCAACCCCATGCGCTGCACTTGATGAGCAAAAACTAGATCGACAAATATATATATCGTAAATGAAACGGCACTGATTAGGGCATTTCGTTACCCGTGCCATCTCAGCTGACATAAAAGATAATCATCAATAGATGTTTCGTTCTCTCTCTCTCTCTCTCTCTCTCTCTCTCTCTCTCTCTCTTCATATTGCCTTGTAGCAAATGGTCAATGTCTTACATATATACTTGGGGGTCGCTTTCATATTTCCCTCCCACTTTAAAAGGTCCAGTCTCATGATATTTGTTCTTTGCTTTATTCGTAACGAGATTTATACCTTTAGGTTCTTTTCCATGTTATGTATTACGTTCTCTTCATTCATTCTGTTTTCTTGTACTGGACTTTATAATCTCTTCATCAGCATTCATATTTTCAGCAAGTATCTCTTCCTTCTTTGATTATTGCTAATCTTTTCCATGTCCGTTCTCTTCCGTTCATTCATTGTTTTCTGTTTCTTGGCACCCTCCGTTTTACAATATTTTCCTTTCAGTTGATGTTAAAGGATTTGTTTGGCTCAGTCTGTTATGCTATATTGCTGTGTCAGCATTTATATCACTGTTTTTGAAGACACTTATTTTGTACCTGCAATAAGCCAATAACCCCATTCCATTTCATTTTGTCGAATTGGAAGAAGTTTATTTCTCTTAGTCTAAGAGAGAGAGAGAGAGAGAGAGAGAGAGAGAGAGAGAGAGAGAGAGAGAGAGAGAGAGAGAGATTTTCATCTTCATAAATCAACTTGAAAATGAAATCTATGATTCTAATCACTTATATGATTCCATGGGAATATTCTTATGAATGACACACGGTAGGGTCTGGACGCCGAAAACAGAAACATCTTTTCGAAAAGTGTCGGTACTCTCCACTCCCGTTGTTCCTCTCTTTACACGGAAGCCCAGATGGGGCAGCACACAGTTACACGATTCTATGGTGCTGAACTGGAGCGGCGCCACAGGTCGAAAAGGTCTGCCTGGTTCCTAGCCACATAGATCATCATCCCTCCTTGTATTGCTCCCAGACCTGACTCTTTTCCTGATCATTTTCTGCAATACTGGCCGTCCCAAATCCAACCTTCTCTCTGAAGCCCAACTATCCGAGGCTGCTTCTACTCAACGCTTATCAAATCTCCAACGACAATCTATACCATCGTTTCGGAACCAAGGGTGGTGTTTTTGCGCTTACTGTAATCAAAAAGGATATTGCTTGCATCATGGATCTTGAGTCTATCAACTTTTAAATCGTCTGGCTCAAAACTTCGTTATCTTGCATATCTTTGCTTTTGTTGCGCATATAGAACTATATATAACTCTTCGATTGTCTGCCCTTCCGCCATAAGGCACTGCCCTTCTCACATCCACGTGCTGGAATCTTCTGTGCAAGGGATTTCAAGAATTGCTTAGGTTGAACTCGGGATGATCCCGGGGAAGTTTTGGGCCTCTCTTTTTCCCTCCTCAACGATCTGGAACAAATGATTAAAACACCCAACACGAGTTCCCGACCGTCATGACCACTTTTCTAAAACAATCCAACCTGTTTTTTACCTTCGAATTCTTCCGCTATAAAGACAGTATTTATGTACCCTTAGCATCCTCTGACCACAGTCTTATCTCTATCATTTCCAATTGGGCACACCCGCCCTCAATTCCCACCTCGAACTGCCAACTTTGGCACTTTGGAGGAGCTCACCTGTCATGCCTATGTTTCATATTTAATCATTTAATGTATAATTTTCTTGGTCAATAAACCATATATTGTTATTATTATAATTAATATTCTTGGGTTGGATATTGCCTCACGAGTCGGGATATCTCCTGTTGTACTGAGGATATTTTCGGTGAGTTGGAGTCTTACTTCCTTTACACCAGATCCTCTTCCCTCCAGTCATGGGTTGGTTCGTTCCTGCTCTGGCGCCAGTTGCATCAGGAACGGAGCATATCGGCCCACGAAACTCACCTCTTCCCCAGCTACACAAGGATAACAGACAGTTAAGATACCTACTTTTCTCAAAAGGCAAAGCTAAGGAACTTCCTTCTTTCGTCTCTCTGTCTTCCTATAACCTTTCTACTTTTAAGAGTCAGGTGTACATACACCTAAGGGACTCCGATTTCTTTCTTTCTTATTCCTACCTTACATTCTTTTCATCCGATATAGCAATGGTTGGGGCATGTTTTGCCCGTGCCATGTCGGTCACAATACTGGACCTACTGTCCTAATTGGAGGCCTTAACGCAAGACACAAGAATCTGGGTGACCTCTTCACTAACACTTAAGACAGAAGTCTAATCTCACTCCTGGATGCATATGATAATGTTCAAAACATCAGTAAGAATCAGCCAACATACATCTATGGAGGAATCCTTGACAGGTGTATAAGCTTTAACTTGTCGTGCACAACTCATAGTTCTGATATTGTTGATAATTTCACGTCTGACCACTCACGAATAAGTTAAAATGGACATAGCTAAGGTCAGCTTACCTGGTGTCATACTGAACAGAAAAAGATTGATAGTAAAACAAGAATATCAAAATAGGTTCGTTGATTATATCTATGACTGATACAAAGATTATGAACTCACAAATGTACATGTTTTTCATGTTAATCTTGAGACTTCTATAAACAACTTCTTTACGCAAAGCGAGCTATCTTCAGAGATTAGAAAAAATGCACATCATAATAGGCTGAAACAGCTCAAATCTATAGATGGGCAAATAGGTAAAGGAAATAAACAACTTCGAACACCCAGAATGCTAAAACTATTTCAAAATCTCTAGCAGCAGGAAGGAAACGAAAGACGGAATTGAGACAGAATGACTGGGAACAGTTTGTTGGTGGACTATATCGACACACTCTTTAAGCCAAACCTGGAAATAAAAATAAGCAAGTATCTCATTCCAACCCGCTGCAAAAGGCTTACAAACTGATCATGAAATGGGCTTATACATCTAGCTATAACACGCTGCCACCTGAAACTAGGGATGTTTTGTACAACAAATCCAAAGAAAGAAAAGATCTTTCACAATTCATGCTAAACAAGCAACTTGATTAATGTGATGTGCCATTTACAGAGTCTGAAAGTGCCCCTGGGAAGGATGGTATCACTTACGACATCATTAAACTTCTAAGATATGTACCTAGTAATCCATTATTTAAACTGTATGATGTGAGTTATGCCACGGGTCATCTACCCTCCTCATGGACCAACAGCCTAATTGTACCAATACCTAAACACAATCAACCT
>JAYMFT010133457.1:0-12984 GCA_038088735.1 Panulirus argus | reverse complement strand
ATATATATATATATATATATATATATATATATATGTATATTGTAGGGTCAGTAGGAAAAGAACGAGAAGAGGGCTTATACCATACCATATTGTGACTACGAATCAAGAACCCAGGATGATTTGGTCCGGTAACTGTCACAGATTACACCATATCCTAGAAGCGGATGGTGAGCTTGGAAAGTCAGTTTGTTAAGGTGATACCGTTGACGACCAATCTGGACATAAAATTCCCCAGATTAAAATGAAATGTCTGATCGATGCCGATATTCGAAGAAAACATTGGGAAAACGAGAATCTGTAGAACTCTGTTATGAAGATAGTATAGAAGAATTTTGAAATGAAAGTGAGATTTTTTTTGGAAAATGGTAGATGCAATTTCAAAAGTTGCATGTGTTGAAGGAACAGTGATGGACGAATGAATTGTAAGGAGTCATGAATAAGAGAAATGAGAGAAATATCAAGTTAAGAAATTGGTTAACAATAAAACTTTCGAAAACAGTTATGAATAAATTCCAGAAAGCTAGCCAGTTAGAAAGGAAACTGAAGATATAATTCACAAAAAGGAAGATGAAACGAAAGAAGATTCTATGGGGACTGAAGTGGCAATGTGCAGTTTTTTTCGTAAAAATACTGTGAACTTCCCTCCCCCTGAAAAAAAAAAAAATACAAGTGTGGAAACATAATGCGAGAAATCATGCCTGAGGCTAAAGATAAGAAGAGAAAAGTAGGCGGAATATTTCGAATTTTTGCAAGAATTCACAGTGAAGAAGAGGCAAATGAAGGTCTTATGGAGGATGAATCTGAATCAGATTTTTTATGACCGTTACCAATAAAGAGGCACAAGGAACTGACGCATTGACTGTAGAAATATATAAAACACTTGAGCCGTAGATGTCCGAAATCAAAAGTCTTGTTCTTCATCATAAAATCTGGAACAGTGGGTTTATGCATAACGAATAGGGAAACAATTTTTGATCACTTTAAACGAAAGAATCTTAGACGTGTCTTCCTTTTGGTACGCCTTTGCACGATACATGAATACATACGGAAAGGAAAGGCCAGAAAAATAATTGAGATATTGCTTGGAGAATAACAACGCGGGTGACTGGGGGAAAAAAAAGTGGGCTATAGAGACGCTATTTGCTCTAAGACAGATCATTAGAGTTCAGTGTTCCCAGACACAAGAGTTTCATCGCTGTTCGTAAATTATTTGATTCGTTAGCCTGAAAGAGTGCGATGCCTGTAGTAATGAGTTCAGAGAAATTGAATTTACATAATAACCTTGTGGAAACAGAAAGATAATTTTTATATCATCATTAAGATTTATCACGTATATAGATATAATAAAGAGAGAGGTAACATGGAATCAAGATTCATCAATGCAAATGACAGTTTATGCAGATGACGTGCGCCACATTGGATTTCCAAGGGACAATCTGCAACTTGTCATGAGTAAAGGAAGGGAAGATCTCCGAAGAGCAAGGCTTTACGATAAAAAAAAAGAAAAAAAAATGGAGTCTGTGATGGCCAGTAAAGCCGATTTAGAGATCAAGATGAAACTGAAGACAAACAGCTGCATCAGCTCCGAAATTTAAGTGTTAGGAAAGCTAAATAACTGACGGAGTGGGGGATGTAGAGGAAATCGCCGAAAGAAAATATGCACATGGTCTACGTATCCTACAAGCTGGGATATTCCATCCATTACTGGAGGTCGAATATCTGCCAACAGATGTAAGTCGTTTCGTATTCCGAACCATCCTGGCGCAAGTATTGACATATGGGGCAAAGGTTTGGGCCCCAATCACCAGGGAGACGTCCAGAATAACACCAGCAGAAATGAAAGTCGTGAGAGATAGTCTGGGGGAAAAGTAAGTGGGACAGAATAAGACACTTTTTTTACTTTAAGCTAAACCCAGTCCTGCAAGTCGAGAGGGTTCGGTCACGTGAAGCAAATGAGAAATGCGAGAACATCTACATTTGGCTTTTTGATGGAAACCAAATAAAAGAAGACCTATGTCAAGGGTAAGAATCGTTGGAGAGATGGAGTACAGAAGATCCTTTCGAGAATCGACTGACTAGAAAAAAGGAAGGGAGGTAAGTGTGAAGGCAGAGCTTAGTGGAGACAGCGTTGCTTGACCACTATGCCCTCGCCAGCCTGTCTGGGGCTGAGGTAAGATGAAAACTTTTTAGATATTGAGAAACTCTGAAACCGGCATTGGGTAGGACGTTCTTCACCATCCGTATATTTTAGATATTTTGCTTCCAGACTGACTATCTAAACGTTTACGTATCTTTAAATATCCAAACGACAATTTTCATATGGTGTGAGAATTATTACATAATTAGGAAATAGGAGTGTTTTATGAAATTCTTTTATTTTTCCAGAGCATAGGAAAAGATATGAAGTTGATTTATCAGTCCGGTAATATGATTTGATTATCGAAGTGATGTAATTATAAACAGACGATTTCGGTAAATTAAGTGTCAGTTAAACTACGCTGTTTAAAATGAGAAGGAAGTTCCTGTTCCGGGTTTAGGTTATTCGTCTTCCTTCTCTCGGACGGTTTCTGCAGTGCTTTCCAAAACAAAGACAGAATCACGCTGCGTAGACGATGATAAGATCATGATGGCTGCAGTAGATCCCCTGACGTTTCAGGGAGCGATCAAGCGGAGTTGGTTTCAATATCAGTCACAGTAATGCACTTATGAACTTATAAAAGCTGCCGTTAGGCTTTTCAGTCAGCAGAAAATCTGCATGGTGGCGCGCGCTTACCTGGAAACGCAACAGTTCCAAGAGATTTGCGCTGTTTGTAGATGATTATGATACGCTTATGCATCGCATTGATTATTTTGTGACTGCAGAATTTCGTGTTTTGTGTGGAATACCTTTTTTTTTATGTTGAATCTGTGATGAACAGAATAGATTCGTCATTGTTGGTTGATATGTTAACCGAGAGAACGTGATGAGCCGCACTTAGGTTGATTACCGAAGGGTCTGCTCAGAGGCCAGGTTATCTAACTCAGATCATACAGTCGTGGTCATAAAGTCGCGTTCCAATTGCCTTACCGTCGTACTTAAAGGGTCGCATTGCCGTATACTAAAGGGTCGTACCGTTCTAATCGAAGGGTCGTAACGTCGTGCTGAATTGTCGTAGCGTCATGCTAAAGGTCATTACCGTTGTGCCGAAAGGTCGTACCGTCGTATACTGAAGGGTCGTACCGTCGTGCTGAAGGGTTGCACCAATCTCGCTGAAGGGTCGTACCGTCTCACTTCGGTCGCTAAAGGGTCGTACCGTCGTGCACAACAGGCAAACAGATATGAGACTAGTAACAAAAGTAAATGTCACATGAAGTTCATGAAAGTCATTTCGCGCATCCAGGAATTTTCGTGCTTTTGCCTCTGAAAATGGCAAAGAATTTTTATGCATCTGAGTCTGTATAATTATCTAATTTAAGTTTCTGGTATTAGGTCGAGTTTTTACTTATATCCAGGTAGTGTCAGGGAAATCCGCTTTTCTTTACAACATAATTGTATACATTAGCTATAAGGTGGAACTCTGCCAGGTGAGGGGTTAGCACGCGGGTTAGTCAGACTCTCCTCACGCCTCGTTCCACTGTTCCAGGGACCTTATTATCCATGCCTTAGTACGGTACTTGTTCTGTTGTCATCCTCCGTCTTGTAAGGGAACTGGAATTAGCGTTCGTCTGACACATTCTTGATGATATTGGAGTTTCTCTTCTTATTGTGTAGTTGGCGCTTATTTCTAAAACAGCCAAGTTGCTACTTGTATCTAAAGGCTTTCCACTCTTGGTAGGATCATCATTACCCGTTGAAAACTGGAGGAACTCCACCCTTCAGTAAACGGGGCTCTCACGTGTATGGTGTAGCTGACAGACGCTAGCTCACTTGCTGATGGAAGAGTCTTTACCAACATCCCGTTTGACGATGATGATCTATTTCTTTGTCACATTTGGGTGTGTTGGGAGGCATGGAAGGAAAGATCCCAACAGAGTTATAGTCTCACGATTGGTAGATAATGGAACACCATAGTTGTGTGGCTCCTTCAAACACTTGGAAATATATAAACCTTACAAAAATACTCGCACCTGTACGGTGATTAATTTATAATGGGTCTCGGGATATATTTTGTACACAATTTTTTCTTTGAAAATGAATTCTATCGCAGCACATTTGCTTTAAAATACAGTTCACGAGTTATTTTTTTCTTTTGGAGGGAAAATATATCTGGCTTTACTTAATCCTACCAAAATTGAAGTTTTCCAGTAACACGTATTTGTATACTTTTTTCTTTTTAGTTCTTTAGAGCCTATGACATTTAAAGAGAAGTTATGCGTTAAAAATAAAAGCACACTTAGTTACCCCCGGGTAATTACGTGATAAATTTATGTGACATTTACCCATAAATGCCAGAGTCAGGTTTCATTACTCCCTTGGATGGAGGGGCAGGCGTCACAATAGGGGATACGTGGTATGCTAGGGAGGCTGACGTGTTGAACCAGGGTTTTGATGAATATTAAATGATCGTACTAATGAATGGTAATTGCATTGATATGCAACTTTCCTTAAAAGGTAATAGAACACAGCATGAATATGACAAACAGGGTAAGGGATACAATGTATACAAGGATGTTTATGACTAAACGGAGAGAAAAGGGAAGAGGCTAATTATACTGGATGATTTTAATTTCAGGGACTCCAGAACTGGTGTTTATTGGATGGATTGTGAGAAGGGAATTACTGATGGAGAAAGTTTTGGTGATGTCAGAAGGGTGTTGTGACTTACACCAGTGTATTCTGGACCCAGCTAGAGACACAAAGGGATCAGCCTAGGGTGTTGTATTTGGTATTGACAGAAACACCATCAGAGGTTGAGAAGATTATACCAGTTTACCACCACTAGGTGTGAGTGACACAGGTCAATGAGGGTTGCATAATGTTGTGCTAGAAGCTGTTGGTCAGGTCTGGTAGCCCAAGGGACATCAAACGCAAACAATATAGAAGGAGTGATTATAAGTTTACTAGTAATTTGCTGTCAACAACTGATAACTATTTTGAATTAAAATGATGAGCGTGGTATACAATGTTTTGTAGCCTACATTATTATTGCGAAGATATATGGATTCAAAATAAAGGGAAGCCAGAAAATGTTAGTGATAGCAAGACATGGAGCAGTAGATGCGAAGATATGAAAAATACCTGACGTTTTATGGAGATGGTATAAAAGATCCCTGAGTAGTCTGGCTTTCGGAGGCAGAGGCTAGATTGAAGTAACTGTGGAAGAAGCAGGAGGAGAGAGAGAGAGCGAGGAGCAAATAGATAAAGAATACTCCAAACACGTGTTCATAATCGTATGAAGGACAAGGTGGATGTTATAAATAGCAGTTTTTTTTTTTTTTTTTTTATGTTGTCGCAAGTACTGGCTGATGAGTGAGATATTGCAGGAACGGGGAATGGGATAAGTGTTGCAAGGAAAGATGAGTTACAGTCAGCGGTAATAAGTGAGTATCTGAAACTACTTCAGATTGGATGGTGATCTGAAGTTTGAGTAACACTGACATTGCTGAAAAGGATATTCTTAAACTTTACAAAGAGCTGGATAAGACTGCTGTAAAGGATATTCTTAAGCTGTTCAAAGAACTTGACAATATTTTTGAAAAGGATATTTTTAAACTTTTCAGAGAGCTAGATAATACTGATAGATAACTTTTGTGAAAATGATAATGTTAAACTGTTGAAAGAGCTAGATGATATTGCTGAAATAGATATTGTTAAACTGTTGAAAGAACTTGAAAATATTGTTGAAAGGGTTTTTTTAAACTGTTCAAAGAGCTCGATAATATTACCGAAATGGATTCCCTTAAACTGTTCAAAGAGCTAGATAATAACGCTGAAATGGATACTCTAAACCGTTCAAAGCGCTAGATAACATTGTTGAAAAGGAGAGTCATGAACTGTTCAAGGAGTTAGATGATAATGTTGAGCAGGATATTTTTAAACTGTTCAAAGGGCCCCATGATCTAGAACCAGAGACCAGATAGAATATTCCCAGAGGTATCGAACGGTGTGGGACGGCGTTTATTGAGCCGTTTTGAAGATCATATTAAAAACATCGAGGGCATCCGGATCAGTCTTGGGAGCTGGAAAACATGTGAATATTGTCTCAGTATACGAGAGGGGAGATCGAAATAGACACTTGTCATTAACTAGTATGGTATTTGAGGTGGTCGAAACAATTCTTCGGAGAAGTAATTGAGGAAATTCGATTACATTTACATTATGAATGAAGACCAGTTTGGAGTCAGTGGTAAATAATTATGTTGTCGATATCATAGATTTTTGTGAAAAATTACCAGAATGATACCGAGAATACTAGGAGGCTGTCATGGGAATATTCATCTGTGCTGTGCCAAAATCTTTTGATGCGATGGCGCATGAACGGTTGATAGTAAAAGTAACAAGAAATTATGATACGTGTTATCACCAAAGGGGTGGAAAGACAGTTGAGGAGATAGGATAATGGGATATGATTACAGTACATGGGGAGGGTAGTGTTCATAGCGGTGGGAAGGTATCAATGGAATGAAACAATAATCAATATCATGACCTCTTTTGTTCTTATTGATGACATGCTAGGCAGCAAGAGGGATTTAAATCACAAGACTGTATGCTTGCAACTGATAACAGTCTCATGGGACAGTTTTATCTGAAAGGATGCGAAATATTGCTGGGGGATCCACGTACATGGTCCAGCATCATGGTAGGACTGGTGGAGGATGATGAGGTTTAAAGTATGGTTAGCGTTATTATGTGCTAAGAGTGAGGAGAGAATCTCGACCACCTCGACTGAAATACAAGTTGACGGTGGAGAACTGAGAGGATTCAGACTGCGAGACAGAACTCGGGATGTTGATGTAAGAAACGTTATCGTTTTATAAGCATTTGTAGGACAATGTCAGAGCTGATGATGCTTTGCTGGTCAACAGAAGATTAGAACTCACTCTTATTAATCAAGATCTCTCATATATATATATATATATATATATATATATATATATATATACACGGTTTATGTGAGAACTAAACTTCGTTATGGCGTATGTTTGAGGAACCTTCCTTTAAAGAAGCAAGAAAACAAGTTAGAAAGAGTGTAAAAATGTTCAGAAAAATGGTTTTTGAATTGGTAGGGCTTGGTTATCTATGTAGAGGCTGAAATAAAGAATTACAATTACCCTCCATAAGAAATGGGAGGGAAGGGGAGGATCTTGTCATGATTTACGAGATGTTGAATCGTTTCTTTGGTTTAGAGAAGGAAAGACTTTTCAGACCTGAGATGGTGAGGATCAGAGATCATCAATGTGTACAAAAAGGAAAGTGAACTTAGCGTATGCCAGAACTTGGTATGTATATAAAATAAGGCTGGACTGATGAATGTGCTTAAAGAATGGAACATTTTGGTCACTTCCTCAGGAAGAGGGTGATGACAAACGCGTGGTTAAACCTGCCAGCTGTCTGGTTTTACCGGTGTTCTTTACTGACGAAATACAAAGTAGTCAGCAAAATGCATTCTTATATCAAAATCATATGCATATAGAACATTGTATGTAACTCTGACAGATTTTAACTTGTATTAGAACGATTAAATCGGTGCAGAACGTCCGCGAGCAGAGAACTTGTCAGTTTGCGCTCTGCTGTAAAGCAGTCAGTTTCAATTAATTTGAAACTTTCGTTTGTCACCCAATTAATAAAGTTATGGAAATAAAATTAAAGTACTCTGAAATACGAGTACCCTGAAATACGAAGGTATACGAGACAAATCATATGACACTAAAAGGAAATATCAGATGATATAATGTCACAACAGACCCTAGAATCTGTAATATATAAAGATATTTGAGATCAGTGAGCTGCATATTGTCATTCTTCAATAGCTTTCCACTTAAGAGAGAGAGAAAAAAATCAGATCTGGGACTCACAAATGCCTGGGATCAATTTCCTCTTCCCTTAGACTCAATAAATTTTCCATTTAGACAAGAAATTGTATTCCAGATTTATGCTTCCTGGCATAGGCCTACAGGGCTTGATGGTGGCTAGCCTTAACAAAGCGGCGCCATGCAGTTCGATCGACTGGATAGCTCGTCGCCTTCTGCAGTTAGATCAAACAAGTTCCTTTTCTCTTTAGGGTGTCACTAATGCTTTGGATCCATCTCATTCTTGCTCTGTCTCCTGGTTGTCTGCTTTGTGTGGAGGTGTGGGGGAGTAGGGTGTGTGTGTGTGTGTGTGTGTGTGTGTGTGTGTGTGTGTGCAAAATGCTACCTCGCATGGTTTACATCATCGTCAGTATGTGTCGCATGACCATACCAGTGAAGTTTGCTGTCTGAAGATTATTGTTCATCATGTGTTTCATATGGGGCTCTTGCTGGATGTTCTTATCTGTCATCAAGATCTAATCGTGTCATACTTCGTATGAGCGGGAGGGCTCTCATTTGCGCACCCTCAGCCAAGTCCTCAGCTCACAGGTTACACTAGGCCAGGATATAGATTTCTGTGTAAAAACATTTCCACATCAACTAGAATGCATCATCTCTCAATAGCAGGTAAGAATAAGTAACCGTCGCTTTCACTTGACCTGACGATTCCACTGTCGCTTCAGCATCCAGTCTGCCCCATCTCATTTTATACTTCAAGGCACTGAAATTCTGAAACTTTCTTGAGTTACTGTTTGTCGAGCTCGGTGTTGCATTCTCTCTCATTCCTAGATAAAGTGAACACCCGATTTACTACCACATACCTTCGTGCTGTTTTTTTTTTTCTAATTTGTTTTTGTATCCATCAGTGACATTTTGTAAATCTTGCATAGTGTCATGATGTCAAAAAACTCATTGTATTGTCAGTGAAAACGGAGCATCCTAGCATTTCTGTACACGACGTTCCAAAACTATGTTTCTAAGGATTCTTTTAACATACGGTGTAACTGACGAATAGATGTGAATCTTCATAAAAACCGATATGTTTTTTACTTTTAAGTAAGCGTTATATAGAACAGAATAACTAAAGTGATATCAGAACTTTCAAAGTAGGCTTAAAACAATTAATAAATCGATTTGGACGCCACAGAAAAATTTCACCATTTTATTTACTATTATAGTTACATTAGTCCTGTTGTGAAAAGAGAGAATTTTAGAGCGTTTGCTTGTTATCGAAAAGAAGGAATTAGGTAGCATGATATTTCCTGAATTTTACTGGCAAATAGTATTATCTTTGCGGGTATGAAATATCATGATACGGTCCGAAAGAACTGCTGTAACATTAGTAAGCGACGGACAGAATTACTTTTTTTTTGTACAAAATGATTGTGTTTGGTGAGGGTATCTTTTTCCGTCGCCAGTACTGATGGACTGCATGTATTTTTCCTGCTGTGATGTACGTCAGGTATGTTTTCGAGGGATATACTGATGGGAGTAACTTATTTGTCTTGTAGTTATTTAGCGTTAAATACCAAACTGTGAAGAAAGAATTGTTGTATGTTATGGTCTCAGTTTTGCTTCAACAAAGGTGGACGGAAGCCTAAGTGATATTATTCCAGGGAGCCGACGAGTACTGCTCACCGAAGAAACTCCCAGTCAACCCAGCTGAAGTGACAGCTGACCTCGCTGTGGCCTTGGTGTATGACAGAAGAGAGAACGGAGAAATAGTGCAGTGTATAGAGACTCCTGCAGGAGAGCCTGAGATGGTTTAAACTGCAAAGGTTTGGGAGAATGGTGAGGCTAAGGTTAATAGTATTTGCCTCCCATCTAGGACCGTCAGGCACGTGGCCACGTTCGTGAATAAGTTGTGTGAGGACATCAATGAGGAAACAGGCTTCTACCCCTCTTCAGTAAGAATCAATATTCTTTTTTCTTTATGTAGTGAGTGCCGTGAGTTACTAGTTAGTGTTATGAACTTAAGGTATATTAATGATATAAACAGAAACGTTTGCAGAAGGATTTGGAAGGAGTTTTAGTGATTCTTTTTATAAAAAAGGAAAGAGTACAGAACTGGAGAGACCCGGAATATGTAGCAGAGTAAGGTGAGGTTTCTGGTCGTGAATTCATCAGAGTCAGACCGGATCATGATACAGGGTGGGGTTTCATTATGTGTAGCAGTTAGGAAAACTTTTCCAGAAGGACAGATGAAAATGAGGAGTGTATTCTAGGGACTGGAAAGAGGAATAGTCTAAGTTTTAGTTCACAAGTCTTTTTGGTAATGTCAGATGTATATATATGGTTCTACAGAGTGAGGGTGGCGGCAAAGTACGGATATCATAGAGGATGACGTATATTTAGTGATTTAAAAAATGTGTCTGACGTGTAGCACTTATTGTGTATCTGTTGTTAAAGGCGAAAATAACAAGAGACTCCTACGTACTGCATATGATATAAATAGGAGGTGGTCTCCACAGCGCAAGAGCTTATGGAACCATTTCTAAAAGTCGGAATCTGGCATCGCAAGTGGCTCAGGGACGATATACCAGTAGACTATGTGCCGTCCCCAAAGCCCACCGTAAAGTCTGGGTGCAGAACTCTCCGGCAGTGGTGCTGCTGCGTCACTTTTGCCTTACCTCTATGTACGTTCTCGTAGCTCCGCGCTTTCCGTGGTGCGATAAGAGTACAAGAGCCAGGGTGGATAAGGAAGAACGAGCTTAAGGGAAGATATATTTTGCAGTGGAAGAGGAATGAGGAACAGGTTCTTCTAAAGACTGAGGTGAATGAGAGAACATTTACTACCATCAGGACCACATTGTCTCCTTTGAGCTAAAAGCTACCCAACATTGGCAAACGAGAGATGACATCAAGAGGACTGCTAAGTTTTCTGTAATTTTTCGATGGTAGTGATTCCACACTCGAATTTCTAATATAGAAAATAGCCTCGAAGGAACCCATTGGTCTGGTGCTCTTTGAATTCCTTTGTATTCTTTTGTATTCTTTTGCTGTTATGTCTCCCGTCAAAACCTTAAGAAATCCAACCTAACCTAACCTAACCGAGGCTGAGCCAGCCGATGTCTTGCTGGTACAAGTAATGTCACGAACGTGGCGAGATGATGACGGAACGTTACCCGTCGTGACTTATTAATACGAAACGTTATGATCCTGGCGGCGTGGAAAGCCAGGATACCCGTGGGGCAGACCTGTTGTGAGCCGTGTAGCCGCCAAACACTTTAATTAGTTCGTCTGCTCTTGTTGACGTCTTACACGACTAGGGGAAAGGTAGGTAGGATAGGCCTTGCCGGCAGATTGAGAGAGGGCCGGGAAGATGGGGAGTTGTCAGGGTAGCCCAGGGTTAGATAGGGGGCGTTGCCAGGGTAACTCAGGGTAGGAAGGGGCAGGGAAGTTGGGTGTTGTCAGGGTAGGCCAGGGTGAAAGACAGCCTGGGAGAAAAGGTGTTACCAGGGTAGCCCAGGTCTAGTAAGGACTCGAAGGAGGGCGTTGTTAGGGTAGCTTAGGGTTATACAGGGCTGGGGAGCCAAGGTTAGAGTGGGTTTGGGGGAGGAGGGGGGCGATATTACCAGGATAGTCTAGGGTTAGAAAAGGCTGAGGAGACAGGACTTTGTTATAGTAGCTTTGGGTTAGGGAAAAGGAGAATAGGAATAGGATAACCGGCCCTCTGTCATTCATATTCCTTTTACACCGTGAGTTACGTACCTCTTATCTGCTAACACCGCTATTCGTGTAGGGCTGGCCTGCCACCACCGTGTATCGTGTGGCCCTCACCTGGGATACGTGTGTAACTAGTATTGATAGTTATTTCTATCTCCATTCCAGCCTTAGGCCCTCAACAAAGAGGCACCACCAGTATCTACATCTCACAAAAGCATTATCACTTCAAGAACATATTTCAGCTTATTGATATGAAGCGCCGGATAATTAGGATTAGTAAATGAGATGTCATCTACGTTGCTATAGTCTTAGATGGTCCAAAGGTAAGTTCTCGAAGTGCTGTAGGTAAGACCATAAGGCTCAGTCTTTGCAAGTGGACCAGGGAACCTTCTTGGCCCGGTCAGTTGCTGGTCGAGGGAACTGCAGGTAGTGTCTTAGCCCTGTATGTAGGTGTCGACTCCATTTTAAAGTAGGTGGTAATCCGCTGCGCGAAAAGCGGCCAATTATGGCAGTTATCGGCTCTTCTTACCGAAACGACGAATAAGTGGGAAGAGGGGAGGGAGGGGTGTTGTTATGTGTATCATGCAGCTCAAACATGTGGAAGGGGGCGGCTATCCCGCCTGCAGGTGGGAGGGGAGGGTGTTGCTTCGTGTATCATGCATCCCTGACATGTGGGAGGGGGCGAGTAATGTTGTGTGTGTGAAGATCTTCCAGCCATGTGGGAGAAGGTTCTGGTGTGTGTATGAAGCAGCTGAGACGCGTAGGAAAGGGCGAGCGTTATAAGTATCATTCAGCTCTGGTTCATGTAGCTCTAATTTGTGGGAGGGGCAAGAGTTATGCACTTCGTACTGATGATAATAATGATGACAATGATGATAATGGTAATGATAATAATAATAATAATGATAATAATAATAATAATAATGGTAATAATAATGATGATAATAGTAGTAATGATAATGATAATGATAATGAAAGGGGCAAACGGGGAAGTGGTAACATGCTGTAACGAGGTCAAGAGGAGATGGAGTAAGTAATCTGAAAGGATTTTTAGATATGTTCGATGACAGGATGGCAGATGTGGGATGTTTTGGAAGTGGACGTATACCAAGTGGGAGAATCATGGAAAGTAGTTTGGTGAAAAGAGAAGTGGTTTTGAAAGGCTAATGAAAGATGAAGTACAGCAAAGCTTGCTGGAGTGGATGAATTTTTTTTTTTCTTTTTATGTTAGCCAAGTCGGCACGGGCAGCTGAGGCCCTAATCAAGGCCCTCCCATTAACGCTATATATATATATATATATATATATATATATATATATATATATATAT
>JAYMFT010133446.1:0-12984 GCA_038088735.1 Panulirus argus | reverse complement strand
AACTACAGTTCCCTATCCACATCCAAGCCCTACAGACCTTTCTATGGTTTACTGCAGACTCTTCACATGCCCTAGTTCATTCCATTGACAGCATACATACATATGTAATTCTACATCCATTTTCCCACGTGACATAGAAGGTGACTATAGCGTGTGGAAGCAGAGGACTGGAAACCCTCTCCTTCTTGCATTTCAATATCAAAAAGAGGAAACAGAAGGAGTCAAGCAGGGAGTGCTCATCCTCCTCGAAGGTTCAGATTAGGGTGTCTGAATGTGCGTGGACTTAACCAATAGAAGAAAGGACAGATGGGTAATAAGTTTGAGGAAAAGAAACCTGGATGTTCTGGCTCTGTGTGAAATGAAACTCAAGAGTAAAGGGGAAAAATGCTTTGGAAATGTCTTGGGAGTAAATTCAGCGGTTGGTCAGAGGACAAGAGCTAAAGAGGGAGTAGTACTACCCCTGAAGCAGGAGTTGTGGGAGTGTGTGGCAGAATTTAAGAAAGCAAATTCTAGATTGATGTGGGTAAAACTGAAAGTGGATTGCAGGAGATGGGTGATTATTCGTGTTTATGCATTTGGCCAAGAGAAGAAAGATCATGGGAGGCAAGTGTTTTAGGAGCTGGTGAGAGTGTGTCAGCAATCTGGCAAACAAGAATGGGTATTAGTGATGAGTGATTTAAATGCAAAGGTAAGTAATGTGGCAGTTGAGGGTATAATAGGTGCAAATGGGGTATTTAGTTTTGTGAATGGAAATGGTGAAAAGCTTGTTGAGTTGTGAGCTGAAAAAAGATTGGTGATTGGGAATACCTGATTTGATAAGAGATATATAAAAAAGTATACGTATGTGTGTAAAAGATATGGTAAACAAACATTATCAGAATAAGTATCAATAGATAGGCATGTATATGAGAGACTTTTGGATGTAAATGTGCTGAGAGGGGCAACTGGTGGGATGTTTGATCACTATATTGTGTAGGCAAAGGTGAAGATTTGTAGAGGTTTTCAAAAATTAGAGAGAATGTTGGGGAGAAGAGAGTGGTGAGAGTAAGTCAGTTTGGAAAGGAGATTTGTGTGAAGACATGACATACCAGGACAGAGTGAGTGAAGAATGGCAAAAGGTGAGAGCAAATGACGTAACAGGAGTGGGTGAGAAATGGACTGTATTTAGGGAAGCAGTGATGGCATGTGCAAGAGATGCATGTGACATGAGAAAGGTGGGAGGTGGGCAGATTAGAAAGGGCAGTGAGTGGTGGAATGAATTAAACCTGTTAGTAAATAAAAAAAGAGAGGCATTTGGCGATACTTACAGGGAAGGAGTGCAAATGATTGGGAGGAAGGTGCAAGGGTTGAAAATGATGGCAGATGAGAGTTTGGGAAAGAGTATCATTAAACTTTAGGGAGAATGAAAAGATGTGTTGGAAAGGAAGTAAATATTGTGTGGAGGACAAGAGAACAAATGGGAACATCAGCGAAGGGGGCAAGGGGGAAGTGATAACAGGTAGTAATGTAGTGAGGAGGAAATGGAGTGAGTATTTTGAAGGATTGTTAAATGTGTTTGATGATAGTGTCGCAGATGTAGGGTGTTTGGGTCAGGGTGGTATGCCAAGTGAGAGAGTCAGGGAGATTGGTTTGTTGGAGAGAGAGGAGGTGGTGAAAGCCTTGAGGAAAATGAAATCTGGCAAGCGGTGGGATCGGATGGTATTGCAGTTGTATCTATTAAGAAGGGGGTTAACTGTGTTGTTGATTGGTTGGTAAGGATATTCAATGTATGTATGGATCATGGTGAGGTGCCTGAGGATTGGCGGAATACATGTATAGTGCCACTGTATAAAGGCAAGAGGGATAAAGGTGAGTATTCAAAGTTATAAGTTTGTTGTGTATACTTGTTAAGTTGTATGGGAGAGGGAAGGCATGGACAAAGTATCAGACTGGGAGGATCAATGTGGTTTCAGAAATGGTAGAGGATGTGTGGATTAGATGTTTGCTTTGAAGAATATGTGTGAGAAATATTTAGAAGAACAGATGGATTCGTATGTGGCATTTATGGATCTGGAGAAGGCATATGACAGGGTTGATAGATATGCTTTGTGGAAGGTCTTAAGAATATATGGTTTGGGAGGTAAGCTGCTAAAAGCATTGAGCAGTTATCATCAAGGGTGTAAGATGGGTGCGCGAGTAGGAAGAGAGTAGAATGAATGATTCCAAGTGAAGGTTGGTCTGTGGCAGGGGTGTGTGACGTCACCATGGTTGTTTACTTTGTTCGTGGATGGGGTGGTTAGCGAGGTAAATGCATTGGTTTTGGAGTGAGGGGCGAGTATGCAGTCTGTGGGGGATGATAGGGCCTATGAAGTGAGTCAGTTGTTGTTTGTTAATGATACAACACTGGTGGCTGATTCGAGTGAGAACTGCAGAAGTTGGTGACTGAGTTTGGAAAAGTGTGTGAAGGGAGAAAGCTGAGAGTAAATGTGAATAAAAGCAAGGTTATTAGGTTTAGCAGGGTTGATGGACAAGTTAGTTGGGATGTAAGTTTGAGTGGAGAAGAATAGAAGGAAGTGAAGTGTTTTAGGTATCTGGGAATGGACATGGCAGCGAATGTAACCATGGAAGCGGAAGTGAGTCATAGGGTGGCGGAGGGGGCGAAGGTTCTGGGAGTGATGAAGAATGTGTGAAAAGAGAGAACATTATCTAGGAGAGCAAAAATGGGTATGTTTAAAGGAATAGTAATTCCAACAATATTATATGGTTGCGAGGCATGGGCTATAGATAGGGTTGTCCGGAGGAAGGGGGATACGTTGGATATGAAATGTTGAGGTGATTTGATCGAGTAAGTAATGAAAGGGTGAGAGAAATGTGTGGTAATAAGAAGAGTATGACTGAGACAGCTGAAGAGAGTATGCTGAAATGGTTTGGACATGTGGAGAATATGAGTGAGGATTGGTTAACCAAGAGGATATATATGTCAGAAGTGGTGGGAGAAAGGAGAACGGGGAGACCAAATAGGAGATGGAAGGATGAAGTGAAAGGGATTTTGAGTGGCTTGGGCCTGAACATGCAGGAGGGTGAAAGGCGTGCACGAGATAAAGGGAAGTGGAACGATGTGGTATGCAGGTGGCGATGAACCAGGGCATATGAAGCGTCCGTGGTTAAACCATGGAAAGGTCTGTGGGGATTGGATGTGGATAGGGAGCTGTGGTTTCGGTGTTTTACATATGACAGTTAGAGGATGGATGTGAGCGGATATGACCTTTACTCTTCTGTTTCTGGCACTACCGCGCCAACGCGGGAAACAACCGAAAAGCATGAAAGAAGAATAATTATATATATATATATATATATATATATATATATATATATAACGTATACGTAAGTCTGTGGATTGGGACGGTGTAGTAAACACAGGCCTGGACATACACTGATAGTTTATCTCTGTCATCAAAACATTCGCCAGACTCGAGACACTAAAACATTATCACCATTTCTCACAAAACGATTATTATTCATGGAGTCGTTCTCGTTCTCCTTACGTCATCAACCGCTCTGTACACCCAGACCACTCTAGCTTACAAAGATTATTAATCTTACATTATGCACTTCATCAACAACGTATTGATCAATACGCGCAGTGGGCGGGCAGGTTGTTTGTTCTCTGATCACGCGGCCCGATGAACAGCTGTGTACAGTCAGGTTATGGTCGACAGCGGAGGGCGCGCGACGGTCTGCCTGCGGAAGTACAGTCAAGAACAGTCTGGCTCAGACGTCTTGCTGGACGGCATGACAGTTCATTAACTGGAACGGGCCAAGACTCCAGGCTACACGGTAATGTGGTCACGGTTAATAACCATAAATTCTCAATCGTATTGACCCAGAAGTTGTTTAGGAAAGTGTGTTGACACTGGCAAAGGCTCTTGACCCATGGTGAGTGACCGGCACCACCAGTATCCTGAGGGAGGCGTCAACGATCAGTGTGTGTGTGTGTGTGTGGCGGTCGTATAGTCTCACACTCTCCCACAGCTTCGCCGGCAGGGGAGCCTTGCTCAGACGCCCTTGTATTCTATTCTTCCAGAAGATCCTGACATCGCCGGGGTTAAGTCGCCCAAAGCAAGCGTCCACACTGTACCGTCGCCTGGCCCTGAGAGGGTCTATAAGCTGCACGACTCTTGTAGTTTGAGAGACTAAGATCAACCTGGTCTCACCTGTCTTCAGAATGCTGTTGTCAGAAATGGAATGCCAAAGAAAAGGTCGGCTTTACGTGAGGAAATGATAAGGAAATAAGAAAGATGTGAGATGCTCTGTCTTTCCATCAGTAGAAAGAAGCAACATATTTTTTTCTTGAGGCGAGGAGATGAGAGCTTTGCCTCATGACTTGACCTCATCTGACATATACTGACCTTGTACACTGAGGGAGTCTGAGGGTTGCGGTATCCGTCAGTGTGGTGGCCGGCACATGGCTCTCACCTCAGTCAACGTTTAACGTCATAGTGCGGGGGACTGAGTACACACCAGCGACCAACCATGATGAGTGACCCCGTGCGTCACCCAGTGACCTTAGTCCTAAATATATTCAGGATATTTGGAGGATTCCCATACAGCTTTCGGAAGATCCCGAGAAGGAGAACGCCAGAGGACATAAGAACAGATGATCACGGAGCATCGACAACCTCAGCCGGAGGATGCAAGGATGAGGAGGAGTTAGTGGTTGAGAGGAACCTGCTGGTCAGCCTGTGGTCTTGCTTTCTGGGCCTCCTGTTGGTGGCCAACAACATCCTGTACCTCCACTTGATGGAATATGGCGGTAAGGACACCTGGGCCGTCATAGCCACCCTCGTGCAAGTGTCGCTGTGTTTTGTGGCCGCCGGCATTCAGCTGTACGTGGTCCTCTACAGCCAGGACCTCGCCTTCGTCCTAACCAAGATGATCCGGGCCAACGTCCATCTAACGGGAGGCTATCTCCGTCGCCAGTTCCGCCTTCTGTACCTCCTCGCGGGGACGGACCTTGCCCTGAACGGCTTCACCTCCTTGAAGTTAGCCACGAAAATATCGTCAAGCGAAGGTAGGGAGCAGGTTGCGCTCTACCTCAGCAACTTCCTGCTGCAGTCCGCGTTCACGCTGATGAGCTGCTTAGGGTCCTACGGCCTCCTGTACGCCGTGTGCATCACTCTGAACACTGAGATGGAGGAGAGGTTCCTACAGGACGGTATTCCGGAGGGCACGGCGGCGGCGACGACGACACTACTACCCTGTCTCAAGGGCTGCACCTCACTCCGGGAGAGACTGAAACCCCGTCGCAACGCTGTCCTGCCTGTCCTGGCCACCAGGCCTACCAACACAGCTTCTCGTTCCAGTGGCACCCCGACCCAGTCGACCAGTCACTCAAGGGATCTCGAGCGCCTCCGCCGCATGGACTGGAAGGCTTTCAGCCGCTTCCTGGCCGACGTGGACGACATCGTGGAGTCGCTGATGGCGTACCAGGGGGTGGTGATACTGCTGGTGTCCCTACAGACGCTGGCTGCCATAGTCACAATCCTCTACGGGTGGCTTAGCGACGTCCAGGAGGATTTCTCTTTCCAGCAACTCCTGATCCTACTGCTGAGACTGCTGAGCATCGTCTGCTCCCCTGATGTACTCACCAGACAGGTGAGTGTACGTAAAGGCAATGAGTGTATTGCTAGGATGGGTCAGTGAACGAGTGTAATAAAGAGCCACGCTATCATTCGCCATCGCGAGTCACCACCGACCTCGTCTCTATTAACCTAGATATAAAGAAAAGAAAATCTTCACTACACCCTCATCTTCACTACACCCCTATGGACTAAGTCAATGCCCGCCTTCGCTGAACACTCATAACACTCACCTTCACTACGTCCTTATGGAATCCATGAGGGTGTAGTGAAGATGAGAGTGTAATAAAGATGAGTGTGTCGTGAAAAGGTGGCCAGTGGCTTAATCCATAATGGTGTAGTGAAGGCGTCTGGGTGTACTGAATCAATGGTACACACTGATGACCAAGTTACAAGCTGATCGGAAAAGAGAGACAGCAAAAAGAAATATGTTTCCCTCCATAAGGCGAGAGACGCAAGGACACATGATTTCAAATTTGATGATCTATGACCAGATTATCTCCTGGAGGATATTACCAAATTCCTGTCCAGGATAGCAAAGCAGAAGGGATCCTACCAGCCCCAACCACTCTGAGCTCGAAGGATCTTAGTGTGTAATCTTTAAGAGAATAAAACTTAAGACCTTCGCATATCATACTGTCAACCTTCAACAACTTTTTATTTACTAATTATCAGTTTTTAAAATATCTTTTAAGTGACGGCGTTTCCAGCACCTCGACTCCTGTTCTCCAACCATGTGAACCTTCCAGGACCCGTGTCTGTCACTCTCCCTCATCACACGTTCCAGACGCCTCGCCGCGTCCACAACCCTCCCGTTTTGTACACGGGAATATCACACTAACAATTCCCTCAAAGGAAGCTCTCTCGTCCAGAAATAAAGCAGATGAAAGCAACGAACACCAGGTTTAGTCTACGATCCTATTTCGACTCACGAATGAAAAACATGTTGGACAGAAAACATTTAGACGGGGAGTTCGAAAATCCTCTGTCCTTCTTACGTCCCTAATTACCCGTGGTTATCAAACAGTACCACAACACACAACTGACGCTAACAGTGGGTTAAATCCACAACACTGGACACTGTCAATATTGCCAAGAGTTGTAACAGCCTGGGCTTGTGATTACAAGCAATTTCACTCCACTTACAGTCGCACACACACACATACACACACTCACGTACGCACACATACTTTTAGCCACACGCACACACACACATACCTACAGCCACACACACACACACATACACACACATTCCTTTCAGTATGATTACGGGCAATCATCTAATGATGGTGACCTTTAGCATGGCACCACAAATGGGCACGTACGTAGTACTTTCCTGCCAGGCGTCGACGGCATTTGCGTAGCAACTTAATATTTATTTACGAGTAATCTACTGATGGAGTATTGATGCCTTTTCTTCGATATGCGTGTGTGTGCGTGTGCGTGTGTGTGTGTGTGTGTGTGTGTGAGTCTGTGGTGTGTGTGTGTGCGTGTGTGTGTGTGTGTCTGTGTGTGAACCTTTGCCCAAGTATGCGTATACATACGCAAGTTGTATACGTGTACACGTGTATGCTGAACATATCAAACGACCTTTCTCATACACAACTCAACCCTTCGTCCGTTGCAGCGCCGCCGGTGCCTCCGGCTCTTCCGGAGACTCGCCATAGCCCCCAACAGTGACGCCGAGGCCAGGGAGGTAGGTCAAAGGTCATGCAGAGTTCAAGAGCGTAAGTCAAAGGCAATACGAGGCAAGCCAGAGGTCAAGGAAGTAGGTAAGATACGAGTCTACGAATCATCTTCACTACAGGTCGGGAAAATTAGAGAATTGGTCAGGTACGTAAAGCTAAGGCCAGACAATATGACCCGCAAACAACAGACAACAAACACCTCAGGTTGACTGTTCAACAGATGGCAAAAAAAAAAAAAAGACACTGACAAGCATAATTCACTGATAAGTCAGAAGAGTTAGTGAAACGGGAACAGAAGCCTAGAAACGGGGCGTAAGGCACATCCGAAATGACCTGCAGGACTGTCAATGACCCGAGAGGTCAGAGAGAGAGAGAGAGAGAGAGAGAGAGATGCCCACATTGTTCCTCTATCACTGTAATCTGAATTATAGGCACAGTTTATACTGAACACCAAGATGAATAACAAATTCTGTTTAATTCAACTTACTAAGCATACAAAAGACGTCCATTGAGATTCTGATAATTCAATTATTAAGATTCGTAAGTCAAACACTCAGCAGTTATGTAAGATAAAGATAGTGTAGACAGTTCACGAAGACGTAACACCTCCAGCAGGCTCACACGTCAGGATGATAACGTGAGTCACACGGAATGATAACACCAACACTAATCTTTGACGCTACTCAACCTCCCTCAGTCAACTACACTCTCCTTCAGTCTCCCTCAGGTAGAACGTGTGGTGTCAGTGTTGGAGAACGGTCCTCCCTCCCTCCCTCACTCTCCCTCAGGTATAACGTGTGGTACCAGTGTTGGTGAAAGGCCCTCCCTCCCTCCCTCACTCTCCCTCAGGTAAAACGTGTGCTACCAGTGTTGGTGAAAGGCCCTCCCTCCCTCGTTCTCCCTCAGGCATAACGTGTGGTACCAGTGTTGGTGAAAGGCCCTCCCTCCCTCACTCTCCCTCAAGAAGAAAGTCTGGTGTCAATGTTGGAGAACGGCCCTCCCTCACTCTCCCTCAGGTAGAACGGGTACCAGTGTTGGAGAACGGCCCTCCCTCCCTCACTCTCCCTCTCCCTCACTCAGGTAGAACGTGTGGTGTCAGTGCTGGAGAACGGCCTCCTCCTCACTCACTCTTCCTCTCTCTCTCTCTCTCTCCCTCAGGTAGATCGTGTGGTGTCAGTGTTGGAGAACGGCCCCAGCTTCTCCGTGTGCGGACTCTTCTCCCTCGGTCGACACTGCATCATCCCGGTCAGTAGGAAGTCCTCCACGTCTGCAGCACTTGCCATGTAAACACAGTTGCAACATGAGTGTCGTGACGTCAACGCTACTAACCACCCACCCCCGGACACTAACCACCTCCCACCCCATTGCAGGTCCTCAGTTGCCTGGCCACCTACCTGATCATCGCTGTGCAGTTCCGCTCATCGGAGAAGTCTCAGTCCCTGATCCCCGGGGAAGTCCAAACCTAAACTAGGACGGTCGAGACTTGCCCCTGGGGAACACCAGCTGAGACCACTGGAAGTAGGAGGGACTGGTCAAACTTGCAGGAAGTCTTTGAGGGTCTGCAGATGGGTCTGTAAGGATTGGTAGTCTATAAAGGATTTTGAGAACTGCGTTATTGAGTAAGGTCTGTCTGGGTACAGACAGGGTACATAGTCATGGCTCGCAGTCAGGGTAACTGGTAGCTATTATTCTTTAACGACCATAGTCCTTTAACAAGCCCAGATACTAGTACCGGCAGATGGGGCGCAAAGTCTGGTGAATATTTTTGTATCAATACATCACTGTGCAGATGATGTGTTGATGTGAAGGCCATGCCTGGCTGGTTCCCACCCTCTGAGGAACAAGACGAGATCATTAAGTGCTCAGAAAATGCTCCTCTTGGAACAAGTCCTTCCACTTGGCTTCTGCGGTCTCGCACTATACGTACAAAACACGTATGTCTGTGCATTGTCACACTATGATGTGAGTCGAGTCAAGTATTGTCAAATAACATATTCTTCCACGTTCAGTTATTGTAGCTCAAATTATCAAGTAGTGATATAAAGAAACAAATTATAAAAATCAATCTATCACTTTAACCAGGTGTTATTACGTGTAATGTGAACATGCCGTTTCAGACATGAAATAGCATCAGTCCTAAATATTCAGCACTCTTGTTTTGCTGAAAATTCTGTTTCTTTTTTTCCTTCATTATACTGACAATGCAAAAGTATCGTCGAGTTACTAAACAAAGAATTAACACATTAATAACTTTCTCCATTGATGACACAGTACTGGATTCCATACACGATAATCTAATTTCCGACATGAAGGATGACTGCATTACCTGCCTTACGCACACTGGCTGGTTAGTTAACCACCCAGTGTACTACAGTAACTCTAGCCAGAGATGAGGAGACGTGTGTTGCTTCCAGTTGAAGGAATACCATGACAATCGACAAGTCTCATGGATGGGGTGAAGTCTGATTTAGAAAAAGAAAGATGACAGATCGTTTGTACAGTCGGCTGAGTCTGGACTGGCAAATAACCTTAATGAAAGAGTCTTGCATAAAAACCCGGTGGAATGATCGTTACTGCAACACGAACAACGTCTTGGCATGACGCGATTACCTCTCTCGCACTACGAGGGTTGGGTAACTCTCGGTTGACCATAACTACCAGAAGGTTACCACCACTTAAGCCATGGTTACCACATCAAAACATCATCCACAGACACGTACCTACAGTAACCAGGACATGCCTCCTTAAGATGTTACCAGTGCCTTAGAGATGTGAGTGCTGGCCCGTGGACTATCAGCGTTGTTATCAAGTGTCATCGATCTTTAGTAACGCTGGTGTTAGAGGTCTTGAAGACGACGCTGTCCCTCTGGCTTTGGAGGTCTTAAAGACTTGTCTCCAATGTTTTTGGAGGTCTTGGAGACGATGTAGCGGTCTTAAAGACTCCGTTTCTGCTGCTCTTGAAGGTTCTCTGAGACGCTGTCTCCCTGGTCTCGATGGTCTTTTTAAAGACTCCGTCTCCGTTGCTCTTGGAGGTCTTGGAGACGCTGTCCTGTTCTTAAAGACTCTGTCTGTTTCCTCTTGTTTTTGGAGGTGCTGAGGTCACTGTATCCATTCGTCTACGAGGATCCTGCTGTTGGCGAGCCGTAGGTACTTGATGGCGTCCGTCCAGACGGTACGACACAATAGACGTCCACCAGCCAGATGGTCGGTTCTTCAGGAGCTGGTCTCCACGCGTGGCGCCAGGAGACGAGGACCCCAGACCGCGAATCACACGAGAGCAGAAGAATAACGACAAAACCAGAGGTTTATCAAATTGATTTAGATAATCACATGTATGTACGTCTTCTCTTCTTGTTATATGGTCATGTATTCCTGTATATACACGTGCCTTGTGTTTATTAGTGTTTTACAAGAAGTGTTCGTTTCAATATTCCTTCTCTAATGGATATTCCTTGTATATCATAAATATTTTTCATTATCAGGATCTATCTTAGCTGTATTTCTACAGCACTTTCACCGCAAGTTAGCATTTATCTGTAAATGTACCTGGAGTTCCTAATATACATCTAATACATTTAGGGTATTTATATCCAACGTTTGGAAGACCTTCGACTCCATTCGGATCATCTGAGTTTATCAATTGTCATGGAGTCTTCTTCTTCCCTGTTATTTCAACAATTACTTTAGTTGCGCGATCTAAAGATTAAGGAATTATGTGACGTACTGAATCACAATCAGCAATTTGTTTGTTTTTGTCAGATCCAAGTATGACGACGTCATGGCGAAATCTCCTCAAATTGTTTAGCTAAAGGAATGTTCACCTCGCCTGTTGTGGGTCTTAAGGTATAACGAGAACGCTTAAACTTTAATTGGGAAAAAAATTTGCATTGTATAATTTGAGGTTAAATTTACTCCGCGTATAGCGGGGGGCCCCCGGACCAAAGACGGTTGCTGAAAACTTCATCTGCAGTTCCTCTACGAGTATCAGGTCTGACCCATCCTAGTCCAATCTCCTTTGCATGGAGGAGGGTCATTCGTACGAGCCAACACCCGATTATCTCACCGTTCAAGCTGTAATCAGGACTGGCTGACGACCCCCCAGCCACCCCACGCCTTACATATACCTTCAAGAACGAGTATTTGCCTTCTGCAACATGACCAACACAGACGGATTCCTTTGTCCGACAGACAGATCCCCCCTCCCAATAAATATTGCCAGAGTGATTCACTCCCTCCCTGTATTGTGCAATGTTGCCAGATCATAGCCTGAGTTACCGACCGTCATCTGGGGTATTAAACCCGGTTAAACAACACAATGTTTTGTCACAGCCGCAGCCGCATGCAATCCTCAGATTGCAAGTAAATCCTCGAGGCAACACGCATGTAACTGGGCAGACGGCAGCAGTGCTGGCTAGATCTTGTTCACGTTTTAATATTCCACCGTCCACGTTTTACTGTTGGTCAACTACCCACGGAGTCATTTTGTGTTGGTGGGGTAATATTTTTTCTTGTTTTTCTTGTTGTTGTTGGTGTATTGTCCATTAAGTATATTACTTGTGGCTGTGTTGTAGGGTGTGTGTGTGGGGGGGGGATGGCCCTAGAGTTTGGCCTCCTGCCTAGAGATTGTCGTCCTTTTCTTGTGTGTGTGTGTGTGTGTGTGTGTGAGAGAGAGAGAGAGAGAGAGAGAGAGAGAAAATGACTTCCTACAAAGAGCAGAGGTATTCTATAAAGCTTCAAGATGTACGCCCTAAAGCTCAGAGTTATTCCCAATATATATATTAAATATTTTCCTCCATAAGACTTGGAAATATGCACTAGTCTGCTCCGCAGACGCGTATTGCATGACTCAGAAATATATAAAGTCTCGTGGATGTGTGTGTACATTGAGGCTTGGTGACGACCTATAAAGCTCGGAGCTTTGCACTCTTAAACGTACAGTATATAAAGCTGTGTACACTGTAAGGATCAGACGTGTGCATTATAACTAAAGCTGTCGAATGCCTCCTCAGTCGACTGCTCGACTAACCTACTCGCCTGAGGTTGTTTCTTGTGGCGATAGATGGCAGTCCTTGATGACGCCAAGTGGTTTCCCCAGGATGGGAGGCTGGTGCCCCTTGAGTCTGTGTGAGAGGAATAAGGAAAAAAAAAATGCCCCCCAGTGTCCAGGAAGAGTGTATTCAGTAACAGAGATTGTGTGACCCAGCAAAATGCACACACACACTTTTATTGCCCTGTGGGAAGTATCGCAGTGGGTCCGTTTGTACGTATGTTTGAGTCTACGTGCGTGGTTCAAAAAGGTGTGTTAGAGTGAGATAGTTACGAACTGAGTCTTATTGCTGGTGCGTTAGAGCGTGTATGATGATCCATTTGTACTGTACGGGGAGGGAGTTTTACATTTGCAGGGCCCATGTCCTAGGTGTGTGTGTGTGTGTGTTGCTGGCTCAGGTTACACCCCTAATGACCATGGGATCGTTGGTTCGAAACTCAGTCATGCCTGCGTTATGTACAATGTCACGTTTTTGATATAATGATAAACAAGGTGAGGTCACAGATAAACATGTAGATATCTATAAATATATGAAATGATAGATAAATGCATTGCTATCTATCAGTCTATATATATATATATATATATATATATATATATATATATATATATATATATATATATATATATA
>JAYMFT010133425.1:0-12985 GCA_038088735.1 Panulirus argus | reverse complement strand
CTCTCTCTCTCTCTCTCTCTCTCTCTCTCTCTCTCTCTCTCTCTCTCTCTCTCTACGTATATATATATATATATATAGATAGATAGATAGATAGATAGATAGATAGATAGACAGATAGATAGATAGATATACAGATATGCCGATGACCACAAGGAAAATGAAACACGAAAAGTTCCCAAGTGCACTTTCGTGCAATAATCATATCAGGGGAGACACAAGAATGAAATATAAGGCTTAGAATAGTCAGCTTGTACACAAAATAGAGGAGGAGCTAAGACGCCGTTGGTACACAACTGCTTCCGGTAGGCCTTGTTTGGGTCTCTCATGAAATACTATTATCTTGACAAGACAGGGAAGCGTTTACAAATTTTGCCAACGACAAAGCTACCTACCTTGTACAGACCTTCACTAATATTCATGTTACAGTTCTTTGTAATTAGAGAAGATTCAATGATATTTCTCTTGGTCAAGGAGTCAAAGTTAATAATTGAATTAGCGTTACTCCTGTCAGTTACAGGTACATTGAAAATCCTAAATAACCAATAAACGGCACAGTCACCCCCTTTCCTAAGAAATTCAGGTATAGTACCATCCACTCCAGTCGCCTTGCCACATTCCATCTTACGTAAGGCTTTCACCACCTCTTCTTTCTTCACCAAACCACTCTCCTTGACTTTCACTTCCCGTACCACCCCACCGAAACATCCCTACATTGCCACCGTATCATCGGACACATTCAACAGTCTTTCAAAATACTCGTTCCATCTCCTCCTCTCTTCATCACTTCCTGTTACCACTTCCCCATTTGCTCCTCTCACTGATGTTTCCATGTGTTCTCTTGTTCTTCGTACGCTATTAACATCCTTCCAAATCATCTTCCTATCTTTCCGGTAGTTTACTGATACTCGCTCATCCCATACCTGATTTGCCCTCTTTTTCAACCCCTGCACCTTTCCCTTTACTTCCTGGCTCATTTTTTTTTTTTTTTACGATAAAGGGGAGGAGGGAGGTTTAAAGTCCCCTCCCGCCCCCTTTAATTGCCTTTTACGACACACAGGGAATACGGAGGTGGAATTCTTTCTCCCCTACCCCTGGGTGTGTATCTTAAAAATCTCTGTAGACTTATTGCTGACCTTTAACCCCTAAAATTTCCTAAAGATGGTCGAATCACAGACGTGGCTTGCACATAGTGCGATCCATTGAAAAGGCATCTTTGTATCAGGTTATTTGAACACTGGTTGAAACGTGGCCACATAATGACAGGAAAATAAAAGAATAATCCCAATAAGCACTGTACCCTTGTAGAATTGTAGAACTGACTCGTACCGTAGATTTATTCTGTGAACTGTATTGAACATCTAGAGAGGTATCTGTATGCTGAGTTTTGTCTTATCTTAATTAGACTATATGAAACTGTAGCCCAGAGTATACGTTTTACGGTTGTCTGACCTTTATCCTCTATCAGAGCCTTTAAAAGACTAAAACAAAAAAACGGGGAAGAGGAATCAAGGCGCGCTAGAGTAAGGCCAACCAAATTTCAAGTCTTGCAGTCCCAAAGTGAAAAGAAAAAAGCAGAAAGCCTCGATTCCGTTGTAAGATGAAGGATGGAAGAAACTTGGCAAAGATAATATGTCTCCATCCGGGAGGCGTAAAAAGCAACTCTTCGTGAAAGAATATACGCAGAAGCGAAACGAAAGCATTGGGAGGGTTTTATGGCATGAAACAAATGAAGTTTCTTCTTTCTTTCCTTCTTTCTTTCCTGCTCTCTCTGCCTCCGGCACTCGGCTTGATGCCTCGGAAGTTCCAATATCACAGCGAGCATGTGAGCCACTTAAAAAAGAAAATCCCGTTTTGAGCGCACCTACACAGCCGAGAAATTGATTTGAGTGAGGTCAGGTTTATTTGACGATGCGCAGAGATGCCCCGTGAGTGGTACCACTCTATTGTTATATCCTGGCCAGCGCATGACATTAGCACTGCCCTCCTCCCGCCTTTCCCCTTAGAACGGGGCATGACCTTCCCTTGCCACTTGTCAGCCGGCCAGTTGCCCGTTGGAGCTCTCATATTCCAACGGCATCAGCCTGTGTGTGTGTGTGTGTGTGTGAGGAGGATGACAAAAGATGCAAGATGTTTTTTACGAAACAGAAATGATGATGATTTACGATCAGTGTCGATGTTTGATGAATTGGTTGGCATCAACGCGGTTGTTAAACTTTAGGAATATGGTCAAGAGAAAACTGTTAAGTGATGCACTATACGAAACTGGTCCTTCTGTAAGGTTAGGACCTCGCCGTATTGCGGATAGTGTCTGTTTTCTCCAGAGAGTAGTTCTTTTTGTCAAAAAATCAAGGTATCTGTTTATGTGGATGTGTGTTATTTGTTCACACTAGGAGGGAGCTTTACTTCCATTGGGTCCGTCTCTTATCCGTTTCTTATATTACTTTTTTTTTCTCTCCAGTGGTCGTTGTATTTACCTCCTGTTCTCTTAGCTTTGTTCAGTGAGTCCACCTCAACTTTGCTGCGGAAGAAACGCTTCCTCGCATCCCTCCCGCACGCTCCTCTCTTGCCCTAACTTCCAGTTGCGCGCCTCTCTCGTTCTCGACTTTCTTCCTGCGGCAGAGAACTGTCGTGTGCCAACGTCGCCATGACCCCCTCTTAAGAAACTTATATGCAGCTATTATACGTTTCTCCCCCATTGTTTCTTCTCACGTGGGCTGACTGAGAATGCTCTTCTTCAGCGAAGATAAACAGCGCCTTGGAGAACCGACAAAAGAAAACTGGAAAGACAAACGCACACTTAAATACGTTTGTGGGGAAAGTGCATCTTGACTCGGCTTCCATCCCTCTCCATGGAACGAGGGAAAAAACTACAGACTCGCTCCAAAAACTGGAAGCCTCGTAACTTGGATTAAAAAAAAGAAAAAAGAGACGAGAGAAAGTTTCATATGAGATGGATGAAGAAAAAAAAGATGTATATTTTCTTCTCTAATTGTAGAACTTCTAAGCATTTCACCCTGGACTGAAAAAAAAAAAAGGGTAATGCACCATGATGACAAATACGGTGGCTTTTCGGGAACCATTACAGACTTGCAGCCATTAACTGCGTTTTTTGGGGCAAAAGATTAATACTGAATTTTGCCGCCGTCCTCCGGCTCGTGCGGGGCTTAAGTGACCGATCATTGGTAATCGATGGCGCCTGTTTGAACGGGGATTCATAAACACAACGAATTTACATCATCTTCTCCTTTGCCTCTGTGTATGAAACGTGAAACTAAGATATATATAAGAGCAACAGTGCAGGCGGGAGTATGAGCAGCAGAACACAGGCGACTCCGTCTCTCAGGAAACAGCATATATGTCCCAGGTTGATAATGTCTCGTTACCTTATTGTAACCTCTGAGTTCTGAGGACCCCTTTGTGCAATGAATCACCGGGGACATGTTGGTGGTGAGGGGTCGAGGGGACGATGAGACAACGATGTGGGAGACCAAGGCTTCGGTGGCGGTGGGGGGAAGGCGTTGGTGATGAGGGAGCGAAACCATCGGGTGCGAGGTGGTTGATGAGGTAAGGAGGGTGGTGGAGTCATCATCTGCTGATATACATTGCTCGGTGGTATAGGCCAGAGCCCTTCACTTAGCAGAAATGGCACCCTGTGTCGGGAGTCGCTAGCCCATGGCTTTCAAGAGAGTCACCGATAGTCTTGCTCCGCGTATTGACCCGCGTCATACTCCTGCCGAGGGAAGGAGGTCCTGAGGAGGGGTCCTGCGCCATCCCTACTGGCGTCTAAGGTCCAGAGGTCACTTGTTACGTGAGCCTAATGACCGGCTACCTGTTACAACCTCGTAAGCTGGGTTTTTATTGGCGTATTAGGCCAATCGGTAAAAGGCGATAACGCAAGGCAATTGTTCTGTCACTGTCGTAATATCGTAAATCGTCTCGGCATTTTACAGCACCGTCAGAAGATATGATTAGCTGTCAGTTCACTGTCATTGTTTTTCTTTGTTTGTGAGTTTGCTGGAGCGTTCATGTGTTTATGTGTACATGTGTGTACATGCACGTGAGAGTTCATGTTTATTAGATTGTGGGTGTATGTGTGCGTGTTGGTATTGTGTTACATAAAGGTGTAAGCATGCATGTGTTAATGTGTGTGTGTGTGTGTGTGTGTGTGTGTGTTTCTGTGGAGATTTATAATGTGCTTTGTATTTTATTAAGATATATTATGAAGAAAATTCATCAAAATCATATTAGGGGGTGACCCAAAAGTAACTTGCTATCAGAGTTCTTCATTGGTTGTTCCTCGAGTTGTATCCTCCTACAGGCGGAGTCCGGTAACACAGATCGTAGACTACACCGTCATGTGCAAACTTCACAACCATGAAATTTATTAAAAGTGCTTGGAGGCGGCGCATGTAAAGACATAAACACATAAATTGTAAACACTTGAAGCACTGACATCAATGAGTAAACTTGCTGGAAACGTAAACACAGGAACTCCAAGCTTTCGACTGCGTTTCAAGCCATTTTCAAGAATACAGAGTCAGTATGAACGAGATAATATATATAAAGCCAGACTTCATCACAGCTGAGGAAACAGGGAACAGTCGGTCTGAGAAACATGGAAAGGATGACTAAGAACGGAAAAGTGACCCGTCCCTCTAGCTGGCAAAGGATGTCAGGTGGTCTGCTCCTGCTGATTCTGTATCCTTGGAAGTTGCTTGAAATACCCTCAAAAATTTGGAGCTTCTCTTTTTATTCTTCCACAAAGTTTACTCACACAGATATACAAATCACCTTATACACACATTCCCAGAACTCCGTCACAACCCTAGGCTTAAGCTCTCAAAAACCCCATCACAACCTCAGGCTCAGCTCACAACCCCAACACATACCCAGGCTCAGCTAAGAACACCACCATCACAACCCCCTTAGACTAAGACTCACTCACACGACTTACCTTGGTGGTCGTCGTGCATGGACATCGGCAGGGCCATGGTGGGGATGGTATACAGAGGACGACGACGAGGAAGACGACGACGAGAGCTTTGGGGTGAGGAGGGAGGAGGGTGAGCGGGGTGTGTGTGTGTGTGTGTCCGGAGAAAATCCCTCGTTGGAAATCGCCGGTCGGTCTATACACACCCCCTCTGGCCGGAGGGCTAGAACAGCTACCGTGGCTCCCTCGTGCCTCCTTCACCACTAATCACTTCACAACGGGGCGGTTGCAGGTGGTACCACTACCCTACTGTCCATGTACATGGGTGTTACTGACCCAGCCAGTGCCGCTGCGTGCCACGCCCGTACAGTTAGTATGGGGCAATGTAAACAGCGTTGCTAACCAACCAGCCTGCCACACAATCTCTATTTGTCTTTCATTTATCCCTCTCTCTAGTTCTGTCACATTTTCGGAAACGAGGCAACTCATTTTTCAATTTTTCCAAAGGCTACTGCCATATTTTCTTTTTTCTTCTTTTCCCTCTGGTTCTCATTCACTCTCATCATCACCGAATTTCCTCGACACGCTAAGTTCCACGGCTACGGACACACGGGAATAACTCCAGTACTGCGAGACGCATTGTATTACGGTTTCCTTCGAGTGGGAGAGGAATGTGTGCTGCCAAGCCTCAGCGGACCGAGTGTAGGGAGCAGCAACGAGTGACGGGAGCAGCGTACACCATCCTCACCCGTCGTTTCCGCCTCGCTGAGGATTAAAAGAGTCCGTACATTTCCATCTCCGTCTTCAGTTTTCTGATTTCCAACATCTCCTCTTCCGTCCGTGGAGATAAGAGACGGTCCCGAAGCACTTGCAGGAGGACAGCTGTGGTGCACAGGAGACTCGAGCGTTGGCGCAAGGAGGCAGCGTTGAGGGACAGTCCCTCCCGTGGCCTCATACAACTAGTTGTCAGGGACTGACTCAGCAGGCTGTTGCGTCTGTCATCGAGTCTCTAATCCGAATTACTTTTCAGCAGAGTCCCCCTCCTATGAGACCTTTTTTTCTCTTTTTCATTTACGTCAGTTCAGTTATTCTGATTTTTTTTACTCAAATGGTCGTTTTATTTATCTGTTTTTTCTCCTCTGTCTGAGATAGGTAAAAGGGGAAGCTTCTTTTCTTTGTTTTTTTTTTTTTTTTATTAGCGACGTTTAGTGGTCCTTATCACTCTGTTGTGGTAAAGGTGCGTCTGTAAGGGTCAGAAAAGAAAGAAAATTATTCACGTGAAGTAAAGAAACACATTTATAAAAAAAAAAAGGTCAAGTGATAAATCGTGTGTGTGTGTGTGTGTGTGTGTGTGTGTTGTGTGTAAGGGTAATCGCACTTCAGCAGAGGTTCTAATGCTTCACTGAAACTTTACAGTACACTACACGTTTCACGGAAGAAATCCGCCTCTTTAAGGGCAAACCATTCACAGAGTTTCAACTCCTTACACAAAGCACAGAGACCTGTACACCCTCTTATCGCCACAGTAAGATCAGAAAAAGAAAAACCGACTTTACAATCATGACTGTAACAAAAATATGATGAAGTAACATCACACCAAAGCGGTTTGTGTGGTAAAAGAGTTAACATAAACGTCAAGATGGAGATCGAACGTTTAAGACGACACCTGCCGCCGGGAGTGGAGCCCAACGGACACTTGAGCTCTCACTCTCTTGTGAAATATGATATTTACTAACCCTTGATCTGAACAGTACCTACGACCCTTAAACACGACGGTACGTGCCCTGCTGCGGTATGATGGCGTGACCTTTGACATTGACTTGACACTTAAGGAGGTGGTCTGTTCTAGGTCATGGCCGTCGTGTGCGAGATGGGCCGTTGCAGTTGGCCTTCGCCTCCTCCAGATACCATCTTCCTCACCAACGGTTTGCTTTACTGTCCTCTCTCGTCTTGGTGCCGTTCACCAGGAGAGCACTCCTGTCGTACTCCCAAACAGATCGTCCGTCACCTGGCTTTTCCCCAGTGTTCTGGCTTACCTCAGTGTACTCACACGTACGTACCTACCTCCCTACCTCTCATCACGTCTCTCATTATATTTCCCTTATCTCTTTTCTCGCAATATCTTATTACTCAACTCTCACCGCGTTCCCCTCCTCAGTTCCTCTCCTCACCTCCCCCCGAGTCATTCTCATTCATCACCTCATACGCCCCTCTGACCACTTGACCTCGCCAGGCTCCTCCCTTTCACCACTTTCCACACGCTACTTTCCTCCCTCTTTCTCTCTCTCTCTCTCACGGCCTCCTCTCACCCTCCCCATCCGTCGCCACTTCTCACCAGCTTCCCCCATCACCCTCGCTCCCTGCGTCTCATCATGGAGGGGAAGGTGTAAAAATAGATCCCAGAGGAGCCTCCCATAATGAAGTAAACGTGCGTGTCATGTGTGTGTGTGTGTGTGTATCTGTTTGCCTGCTGCGTTTGCTTTGGTGTTCCCCATTCGATTTTTTGATCGATTTTTGCCGCAGTTGCGGCGAATTCAGTGTACACTCTAACCCATCCTGTGGGCTATAGCCCAAAAGACGATACGAAGTGCTCAAAAGGTCCAGGGACTGGGGGCCCTCAGTGGTTCAAATACATTATAGGTTACATAGTGAGGAAAGTGTTAACGTTGTCTGGGCAGCACAAGCGAGCGATTTGGCGAATTACATGGTAAGTGAAGTTTACAACAGTCGAACAGCCGCGATCGGGTTACCGATCTAGATGAAGAAGAAGAGAACTATATACGATAACCAGATTTATGACCCTTGTCGAGTATCCCGAGGCAGAGAATTGTTATGGGCGAAAATGTTCACACGTTTATCCTCTGATGTTTGGCAAATATCGTCTCTGAACTCCCTGATTTTACACAAGTCAAGGGTGTGAGCATTATCCTGTCAGCAGAGTTTACATTTGGTCTGTTCACTGTCACGTATCTGTTTCTGTGAAGTGTACGTTACGTGTTGCCCTGCTGTTCCCTGTTTCTAGCGTCCATTTAGGTATATGTTCACTGAGTTCTCGTCAGACGGTAATACCTCTGTTTCTTACGTGGAGAATCACCGTAAAGAAAGATTGGTTCATAAAAGGTTTTGTTTAGGGACAGACGAGGCCAACAGAACCCTGCATAGCCAAGCTGCCATAGCTCTTCCAGCACACCACATGGTAATACACGTCCACATGCACCCACATTCATCACGCTGGAAAGTGTTTAAGCAAGTCCTTGAGGTGGTGTCCTCTCTCTCTCTCTCTCTCTCTCTCCGGAAAACACCGAGAAAACACGCCTGAGCAAGAATGACAATAGATTACAATTTCCGGCAAAAACTCTAATTACCTAGAACTAGGGCTAAATCCCCCGACCATTAGTGCAGCCGTAAGTTGGTCGTAATGGAGCGGGGAATCAGTGTACTGTGGAAACGGGAGAGAGAGAGAGAGAGAGAGAGGGATAGCAAGGGACTGGAAGGTGAACGAGAGGGATGAGGGAACAGAACGTAAAGGGAAGGAGGAGGAGAGACACAGGGTGGAGAGCAGAGGACGTGAGGTGAGAAGCGACGACGAAGTAAGTGAGGGGTGAGGTGCGAAGATGGGGAGAGCGAATGCAGCAGGCAAGGGAGACAGGGAGGAGTGAGGGTGGAAACAAAAGAAGTAAAGGGAAGGGGGTAGAAAGATAAATGAAAAAATATCGAAGGATGTGAGGGGTAGAAACTACGTCAAGGAAGCAACTTGATGAGGGGAAGGTGCATGTTGGCAAAGAGTGAGAGGTAAGGGAGTTGGATGAGGAAGAAGGGGAGAGAGAGGTAGAGGGAGAGGTGTAAGCTGGGAGAGGTGGTGGACAAAGGCAGCTGAAGTGTTGTCTGAGCTATTAAGTGAGAGAGGCGGAGGGAGGGAGCCCGTGGTACGGAGGACTGTGGGAGGTGGGTGACTGGGGGATTTTTTTTCCTGTGGGAGAGGAGGTGACGCGGTGATGAAGAGATGGGGAAAGAGAGATAGAGAGAGAGAGAATAAGAGGGATACAAGTGGATATCTAGAGGACCTCACGAGAGGGGAATTCGATATTAAGAGGAAAGAGCCGACGTAGAATGAGGGTGTGAAAGGGGACTTCCGTTGGAGTTCGGCAAGCAGCAGTGCGTGGGAGGGAGGGAGTTGCTCCAGGGATCGCAGGGAGGGCAAGGGTGAGGCAGGGAGCTTTGTTCCAGGGATCATTGGGAAGTGATAACTGGTGAAGTCTTCGAGAGGGCTTCACACAGCCCGGGTAAGGCCCAGGCTGTTGGGTTGGGTCGCTGGTCTACCAAGCTGTCAGAAGCCGCAGTCCGAAAGTTCCTTATAACCCTCACAGGCTGGTTGGTGTGGTACACTTCGTAGGGTGAACAGAGGGAGCAGTTCCAGGGAGTTAGTGAACAGGCAGTAAAAAGGTGAGGGAGGGCCCTAGCCGTTCCAGTGATCAGTAGGGGAGTGAGGGCAAGGGAAGGAACTGTTCCAGGGACCAAGTAGGGGAGTGAGAGTGAGAGAGGGAGCCGTTCCTGGATCATTGAGCAGACGGCAACGTTGAGGGAGGGAGCAGTTCCAGGGATAATTGACCGGGCGACGGTGATGGAGGAGGGAGCCGCTGCAGTGGTGATCAAGGAGTAAGGATGAGGAAGCAAGTTCCTGCCGGGATCAGTGGACAGTAACAGTGTGAGGGAGGGGGCGCTCCCGCGGGAATCGATGGAGACATCCTGTGTCCCTCTCCTACTGGCGCAGCTTGCAGCAGGGAGGGGGAATGTAAGGGAGAAGACATGAGGAAAAGCCAGTGGATGAGGAGACGTCATAAGCGAGGAGAGAATGAAGGAGGACGAGAGGAAGAAGTAGGTAGACGCATGTGGACTTCGCTGACACCTGTTTGAGGCCACTGAGCACGACGGGACGATTCTTGAACTCGGTGTCATGATGATCCCTGAGCACGCCTTTACGATCCCTGAACACGACGGTGCGTCAGGGTGCACCACGACCTTCCACATGACCCTTAAGGGCCAGGTCAGCAGCCAGGCTATAATATCCAAGGGTCGTACCGTCGTGACATAACGGGACTGGACCCCCTAAGCGCGTACCCATTGGCTTCACTACACTCGGTGTAGTACTGTTTGGTCGACCTGATGACACCACCCCCACCACCACCTTCACCGGAGTTTGGACTCAGTCCGAGCTGACGCTGGGAGGGGAGGAAGGAGTCTGAGGATCTTCCCGGACAACTGGAGGTAATACAATACTGTCCAATTGCCCGGTAGGGAAGCCCTAGGATGACGAGAGATAATAAGTGGCTGCGACTCTCTCTCTCTATCTCTCTCTCTCTCTCTCTCTCTCCTCTCTCTCTCTCTCCCTCCCTCTCTCTATCTACCCGCGGCAATACGCACGACCATAACATTTATCCTCACTCTCACCCTAGCTGCCCCTTTGGGGCTCATAGCCATCGACTGTGCTTAGTCTCTCCCTTCCCTCTCCCTCCCTTCCCTTCCCCTCCCCTGCTCCCTCTTGGCAATTTTCACGATGCCTCATCATCACCTGTGGCTACACACACACACACACACACACCATTTTGATCACTATCCTAGTCACCAGCACAATTCTCATCTTCACTATCTTCGCTGCCTTTCTTTTACGTGCTCACCCTCTTCATTTTCGTCTCACACATCTGAATATTCATCATCTTCATTGTCACTTTCACTTTCGCGCTTTATCATATTTCATGTCCTCACTAACAAGCATATTCCCCACCTTCACTATCCTCCCTCACTATCATTACTGTCTCCTCCATATTTCATCATCAAGATCACCTGCACTATCATTATTCCTGCATGATCAGCATCTTCACTATCATCACCTCTGATCGCTCTCATTATATCTTATCATCACTATCAGCATCACTATCATCATCACTATCATCATCACTATCAACATCACTATCATCATCACTATCAACATTATCATTTACCTGGTATCTGACTCATCGTCATCTTTTTAATCCACTTTTTTTTTTGCTATCGCAATAATGTTTGATAATAGGCCAAATTCCCCATCACCGTTTCTCCTAATTAAATGACGTCTCGTAACGCTGTCCTTACCGTCATTACCGGTGCCATCAGCTGTTGCCTTCATCATCTCTCTCTCTCTCGTCCCATCACCATTATCTCCAATACCACCAACGGAAAAGAAATAGTGTGTAATTATCGTCCTCTTCACTCTGATAACAGTGACGACATTTGTCTGTTTTCCTTAAGGCCACTGAGTAAGTTTATGATAACGTAATAACATAAGTGGACAGCTGTCAACACTCACTGGTACTCCTTTACAAAGGTCCTACACCCTGATAAGCTCGTTTTCAAAGGTCGTATTGTGGCAATTAAAGGGCCGTCTTTGTCCGCGATATTCAAGGGTCGTACCGTCGTGGCCACAGAAAGGAACGCGCCGAATGTGAAGAATGGACGCGCGTGGCGCTTGCTAGTACCGGGGCGGCTTTAGCGTGCGTCGTGCGTCTGACGCGTACCAAGCGTGGAACAGGAGGAGAGTGATGAAGTAAAACGAACGTGGGAAAGGAGGTGATAAATGACGAGTTACGAACGTGGAACGCGGAAGAATGATGACGATGTTCGAAACGGAACGGGTGAATGATGAAATACGGAAGAGGAACAGAAGAATCACGAAGGGCAGGAAACGGAACAGGAGAATGATGAGGTACGAACATGGAACAGGAGAATGGGCACCTCTGTGAGATGGAGGGTTGGGTGGGTGAATGGCCTGTTGAGACGGGACTGTGAGATGAGATGGAGAGATCAATTACTATGGGAGAGAAGGGACGGTAGAGGGGAGCGGTATATTGCATAACAAGACTCGCTGGCGTCGTGGGATGGGAACTCGGTGGAAGGGACGCGGAGAAAATGACTGTGTGATACCGATTGAACTTGAAATAACTGCGATTATTGTTCTTCAAAAATTATATTTTTCTTTTTTGCCAGTGTAATTACCATCTAGACAGTAAATGTCAGCTGCATAAAACCCCGTAATAAATAATCATAAGACAGTCCGACAAGTGTAGCGGTTAAATTTCCGAATACATGAATTAACCAATTAACTCTTTTTTTCTCGTATTTTAGCAAAAATCCTTAGTATTGCCGATATCAGTTTGCGTATAACATCATAAGTATCTCAGCAAACATAGTGGAGAAAAAATTTATAAAAGCAAATTTCATAAATATCTAAATTTACCTCAAACTTTTTCATATTATCATGCCACAGAAATTTGGCGGTGTACAGCATCAAAGAGAGACAAGTCTCTAAGATATTATATTTTATCTTAATCATAAACTGTTTGGCTGTTTATTAAAGCTTTTAAGAGACGGAGAAACAGCGGCTGCTTACAAAGCATCGCCTGGAGGTAGTTTCATCTTCAGAAACAGGTTTGCTGGGTAGTTATAGGTTTTAGGTCAGTTCCATTATAAGTCCTGTCATAGCCAAGCAACATCCATTTACCGAAAAATCGTCAACACCTGGTGTTGAAAATATTTCTAAAATCACCTACACTCTCACTGTGTACATATTCCCCGTTAGTATGCATCAGATATTAACTTTCTAAAATACATTCGATTTTAAAAATCTTAAAAACATGTATGGGACATAAAAATGTTTAAACTTTCACAAAAAAAAAAATACTGTAAAAAACTTAAGGATTGTAAAAAGTTTTAGTCTAGTCGTTTTCAAGATGTTAAGATATTGCGTAGGATCACGAAGACGTGAGGGTCATTTCCCACGTCTTGTTCATCTCCATAAGGAGTAACCAGCGCTGACCGCTGACACGGAAGAGGAGGACTTGCGTGCACATCCCACATCAGTCTGTTTTGCATTTCACTGATGCGTCTCTAACTGTTGATGATACAGCAGAAGGAAAACAGTATACATAAAAGAATGATACAAATACAGGTGTGTATATATATATATATATATATATATATATATATATATATATATATATATATATATATATATATATATAT
>JAYMFT010133414.1:0-12985 GCA_038088735.1 Panulirus argus | reverse complement strand
TATATATATGTAATTATAATATGGACGTATCCAGTAGCATCTTGAGTTGGCCATTATGTTGTAAGTGTTACATATTAAGAAAACACTTTAAGCCTAGGTAACTGACAGCAAGAATCTGGTACGTGAACCAATATCCCAGCGAAATTAAGGGCACTTAATGAGTGATCTAATTCTTCAGATATCTGAGGCAGTGAGAGAGGTATCTAACATCTCTGCGAGGTCAGAAGATTAGGTATTCACCTGTAATGTCAAGGGGTAAAGGTGCCTGGGTGTGTATTTCAACACTTTCTGCTGTATTGGTACCGACTGGGCAGGCAGTGCCTTGCGTCATGGAAATAAGTACTTTACCTCCTACCACAGGAGCAGTGTTCAGGCCTTAATACGTTTACCTCAGAAGCAACGCCCTTGAATAACTGTGCTCTTTTTCAGCTGCTTCGTCTTTTGCCATAATGATCCCAGGTTTCATCCGAAGTCCATTTCTTCCTTTTAATTCTCTGACGATCCACAGTTTACATCACACATCTACAGTCGGATTGATTTTCTATACAAGTTCTTCATTACCAATAAAGCAACATCTCTATTCATGAAAATAAAATCACATCTATATTTCATTTCATAAACGACTGGATTCATATGTGACGAGATAGTTCAGTGATCTCTGTTTTGAACGAAGAAATGTAGCTTCATGTTCACGACGAGAGGAACAAGCAGGTGATTACTACCTGTAGCTGCAACTTTCGGATCTTTATATTAAGCAGTAAGTTCTTTCTGCCATACATACCACACGTGATTCTGCTGAATCTGCTGTAATCCACAGAGTGATATCCATGTATTTTACTGACTGTGACCTGTATCGTCTCCTTTTCCTCAATACAGAAACAATCTTCTTTCATTACTTCATTTATTATTTACTTGTCCAAACACTTCCGATTTCTCTCAAAAGTATAGATATGTTATACACACACACACACACACACATATATATGTATATATACTGAATTTCTTACAGATTATTTCAGTAGTGGTAACTGTGGTCTCATGCTGCTAAGGGACGTTGTCAAAGTTTTTCTTCAGGATGCCTTACGAAAAAAATGATTGCAAAAAAGCAAGGTCGATGAATCCGTCCGTATTTCTCTCTGTGTTCTCTAACCATTTAACTTCTATCCAGGTAGACAAATTTGGGATTTACTGTATTCATTTTTTCACAATAAAGACGTGAGTTATTAAGCTGTAAGCACACACCTCGACGAGGGCCACAAACTTTTAATTATACATTAGTTTTTTTCGCTAATAGTCGGGTAGTGTCTACCAGTGACCATGCTCCACCTGGGAAAAAAAAAGAAGAAAGGTGTAGGGTGTGGCGGCGTCACCGTCCGCGATGACCGGATCCCAGGACGGCTGGTCCCCCAGCCCGGCTGAGTACAGACCACTGACAAACGCTGCCCTGGCGCTCGAACTCAACGGGATCTGGGCTTCACCGGGTGAGCACTTGCCCATACCCACTGCTCTGGCGCTCGAACTCAACGGGATCACCTACGAGGTTGGAACACTGGAACCACTGAGTCTGTCTACCTTCACTCCACGTCAAGGATGCAGCACCATACTCAGTGTTGCCTCCCATCATTCTTCCTTGTGTCTTAGATGTTAACATATTGTCTTACAAGTCGTTCCACCAACGCTCCTCGCATATTCCTTTATCTACAAAGTCACTTTATCCTTTTCACATCTTTTGTTTCCTTTTCACACCTTTCTCTTGAATTTTGTTTCTTCTTCGTCTACATCAATTTTAATTATGATTATTATTCTCATATGTATATTCAGGTGCTAGGGATGGGCCTCATGTACAGTGATAATGCACGTACTCTTAGAATTATCCTTAACACCTGAAAAAGATGTTAAAGATTTTTCTTTTAGCACATATGGCTTGACGTTGACATCTTTAAAGACCCTGGAAGTTGACTGTCCTAGACAACGAAGCAACTATCAATCATATATAAAGTAATACGTTTTAGTTAACATGGAGAGAAAAGGATTTGCATGCTACATTCATGAACCTGAAGAAAGCGTACGATGGAACTTACAGATATGCCTTGTGGAAGGTGATACATATATGTAGTAAAGCCACTAAATGTATCGAGCAGATTTTATAGAAAGGGTAAAGTGTGAGTGGAAGTGAGGAAGGAGAAAGGTGCGTGGTTCCAGGTGAAGGTGAGAATAGAAGAGTGTGTGCTTCCAGGTGAAGGTGGGTCTACGTCAAGAGTGTGTTCAGTTCTTGGACGGGGCAGTGAGAGAGATGAATATGAGGGTCTTCGAGTGATTATGCATGCAGTATGTTGGGTGTTTGGGAGACCTGGAAGCTGAGTCTGCTGCTGTTTGCAGATGACACGGCTCTGGTAGCACACTACAGAGAGAAGCTCCAGAAGCTGTTGTCTGAGGTCGAAAAAGTTTGTGAAAGGAGGAGGCTGAGAACTGAGATGAATAAACGTAAGGTGATAATGTGTGGTATGGGACTGGGACAGGATACTATGAGTGTGAGTTTGAAAGGGGTGAACGTAGTGGAAGCGGAATTCTTTAAGTACCTGGGAGTTGATACAGCAGCGGATGGATCTATACGGACGGAAATATAGGGAGGGGGAGGGGAAGGGAGGGCTAAGGTTCTGTGTGCTTTAAGTAGTGTGTGGCGGGATTGGTCAGTGTCTGTAAGGGCAAATATGGGTATGTTTGAAGGTAAAGTATTCCTGACAGTGTTGTAAGGATGCGAGATATAAATATTAAATGCCAAAGAAAGGGAAAGGAAGTATTTATTGGACATGATATGCCAGAGAATGATATATGATGAGAAGCGAGTACATTATCTAAGACATGACAGTGCAAGAGCGAGGCATGATAGTAAGCACAGTATAACTGAGGGAGTTGACAAGATTGTGCTGAAATGGTTTGGTCATATGGAGAGGATGAGTGAAGAACGACTAAGATGATCAACATGTAAGAGGTGGAGGGAGGAAGGAGATGGATGAGACCCAGAAGAGAGGAACAGATGGACTGAGGGAGGCTTTTGGAGTACGTGGGATAGAATGGACTGGATCAACGTGGTATATGGGGGATGACATGTTATCAATGGGCTTAACGAAGCTTATGAAGCAAAGTAAGCCATGAAATAGTCTGTGGAGCTTAGCTATGGATGATAAGCGTTGGTTTCAGTATATTATAGATAACAGCTAGAGATTGGAGGTGTGCAAATGAGGCCATTGTTCGTTTGTTCTTGGTGTTACCTCGTTAAGGCAAGGATGAGCAAGTAAGCATAAAAAAAAGGATAATCACTACAATGTTTTGCTCACTACAGCATTATTATCAGTGTTTCCCCTCAACATAACACTCTCAACGATGTTCTCCCTCATTACAACATCTTACAATATATATATATCCTTCACCAAGAGATCTTCAGCAACACTCACACTCCTTATACCACTCTGGGCAGCATTCTTACTCATCACAAAGTCCTGTTATATTCTCTCTCACCACACCATCACTTATTTCCTCCTACATTACAGCATCTTTAGTTAAATTTTCTTTCTTCCCAATATCCTTCGGTGTTTTCTCTCTCACTACATTACTTTAGCATTTTCTCCCTTATTACAATACTCATTCATTTCCCCTTTCGGTATAGCATTCTCAGTAATGGTTTTACTCATAATGGCATCCATAAGAATATATCGTGCCTCATATTCAACTCCTCCCTCGAAACCCCTGCTAGTAACGTAGCTGTATGAATAAGTTTCACTTTCCTCCCGTGGCCTGGCTGCAGCGCCGCTGCCCCAGCCCTCTGAACACTTTCTCTCTCGCGCCCCAGACGGCAGGCAAGCACCAGTAGCCAGCCCTGTCATCCCTTCCCCAGTACGAACAGATATATTAGTAGTATCTTGAAGGCAGACGACTCGAAACTCCTCGGTCAAACCTGCGTTTATCTTGGGATATGAGGCTACAGACGGATGGATTTGGTTAGGTAAAATAACACCTGGGTTGTTGAAGCGGTCTTGTCTATGCGGTATTGCTGTTCATCCTGGGAGAAGAATCAGTGGGCCGGTCAGCTGACCTCACCCCTGGAGACCTTGGCCGGCCAGTGTTACCAGTCCCCAGCCGCCGCCGGATGCTCGGTTTCGTCAACTTAATCTAGGACAGAGACCCCAGTTTCGTCATCATAGGATACGGGGTTGAATTCGGGAGCTGTACCTATGAAACTAGTAGCTTATTGTTTAGTTTAACGATGGGCGTAACGAAAAATATGTGATAAACGCACAGACGCATGGATTAGCGATGTGACAGGGACCTTAAAGATAACAGATGTCTGTCCCCTTACTTTACAGTGGCGTGTGTAGAGTCTCCCTTGATAAGGTGACAGATTTAAGCTCTCTCGTGCCACTGACACACGTGTAAGACACTATCATACATGGAAAGACTTCTTTGAAATAGAGACATATAAAGTCTCTTAGCTTAGGGTGGCGGGAGACCCCCGAGGTCCTCTCCATGCAAGGCAAGGGGTCCACCTGTCGTTCATGACACTTTCTGTGTACTTTCACCAGCTGGTTTAGACTCTAAGGACCACAATGTGTGCTCGCGTGATGAATGAAAACGTAAGTGATGGTAAGCTATTCACCGTGTGTGCAGCAAGGGCGTCTTGAACCACTAGATGTTGTCTTAAGGAATGGTTTTGATAATACTCTCCTCTCAGAACCTTCCTCCCGCCTTTTCCTGTGTTCTCCTGAGGGCATTTGGCAATGTCCTCATAACATTATGAGTGATGGAGTGATATGCTATATCCATTCTAAGCGTATATTTATATTTCTGTTTGTTTACATAGTCACACAACTGTATATGTTTTTCGTCCATGATGTTGGGTGGATAATTTTTGGAAGGAGAAGCGTTTGGTTTATCCCCTCCCCTTGCTGAGGACAACACTTTCATTTTCGACATAAGACACCGCTATCTAGAAAACTATAGTATGAAGATAGAATGTGTCGTTACGCCACGATTGGAAAGTCACCTACGGAGAGGCTGAATCATCGTCAGTGGACGAAAAGGAGTGTTGTCTTGAGAAGATTTTCGATCCAAAGGAGTCCATCATTTCCTTAAAGTCGTAGGGCCCGCATAAAAGAAGTCCTGGGACTGTTTAACTTATCAACAACTACATGAAAGGGAGAAGGAATACTACCCTGGCATCCCTTGCGTTTCATAGAAGGAGACTTAGACAGACTAAAGTGTGGGGGTTAGAAGTCCTCCCATCCCAAATCCCCATATTATATGAATAAGAACAGAAGACGTGCTAAGAGAGGACTTCTTTTCTGATACTCACTCGTCTGACCTGTGCTGTCCATCTTTGCTATACGTCGATAAATGATTTGGAGTCTACCGTCCATGTGTACTCGAGGAAGATCCCTCGCTGGTTGGCAGGCGAGTGACATTTGTATAATTGGAAACATCAAGAGGCGGCAAGTCATGAGGAAGGACCGACGTGGCGGCCCACTCTAGCCCTGTCGCCTCTCTCCCGTGAAGGTATCTGGGGCGCTTGCTGTTCCCTGTGTCAGGGACCTCGCCAAGAAGCATTCCCGATCTCTGCTGTGGTGCTAATCTCATAATCCTGTCCCCTCGTACTCCTAACTCTTGTTATGGTGGCTTCCTCTCACCCTTTACCCCTGTTATGGTGGCTTCCTTTCCCACGTTTGGCCCCCAGCTGTGGTGACTGTCTCACTCTCCTGGCCCATGCTATGGTGGCAGTCTTCCGTCCGCTAACAAAAAAAAAAAAAAAAAACAGAAGAAAACGAATACATTTGCCGATGTTTGTTATGTTGTGTTGATACGCCAGACCACCGTCAGGTTAGTTGGTTGTCTGGGCTTTAGGGTTATCAACTGGCAGGGTCATTAAGGCCGACAAGGTCAAGCTACATCCACCAACCGAAAAGCCATCTTCTGGAGTTTGGGATGATTATCAGAACACATACACTCGTACTATGATACATGGTCCATGGTTAGTCATCCTGTTCCCGGCGAAGAAACTGCCTGACGATGATCCTATTCTGCTCCTTATTGACGTGGGTCCTAGTCTGCTTCGTCCATTTTAAAAAAGTACAAAGATTTTCGTGAAAGGTGACTCATGATCAGTGTGACATATTTAGGCGAGGAGATACAATCTCACTACAGGATTTGGTTGTCAGGGTAAGTAATTGCGTAAGAGCCACTTCATTTGGCTCGATCACTGACGTTTGTCATCACCGTGTTGACATACACATGAAGGGAACATCAACAAAAAAATAGTGAAAGGTGATATTGCGACAGAAGAAAAGGAAAGTCCTCGTACAATTAACATGTGGGCAGAGCAGTGTTAATTCTTTTTTCTTTAATTGGTTGCCAATTTTTTTGTCTTATCTTTTTTTCATTATTCTTGTAGATATCTTTCTTCTGTTTCTTCTCCCTTCTCCTCTTCATCAGCATCATTATCGTTACCATCACTACAACCATCATCTATCATCATTGTTAATCACCATTATTATTATCATCGTCATGATTATCATCGTTACTACCATTATCCGCTCCATAGATTTTGTCTTCATCGTCACCTTCACCAACAATATCATCACGTTCTCATGTTCTCTTCTACATTGCTTCACTATCCCTTCTTATTCTCTCTTCCCCTTACGGGATTATTACATCAATTTTTCTTGCTTTATCTCTATCTTTCTTTATTCATCATAATTACCTGCATCTTATTCTTTTTTTTTTCTCTCTCTCTCTCTCTCGTCTATTGGTATGCATTCCTCCATCAGGTGTTACGTGTTCTTCATGATACATAAAACAAATTTCTCTCATTGACTTATAACCTTCGGACAGTGTCGCAGGCTCTTGACTGGCTGATTTCATTTATGACAGATTTAGGAACGGTGTGTTGGTATAATGGGTAGGAAATATCTCATGTCCCAGTAGCAAGGAATCATATGGAGTCATACAGAAAAGACAGCATTGATCAACTGTTTGAGCCAGAGATATATTAGAATTTCAAATGGTTATAATCTGGAGACATGACCCTAACCCGGTAAAGTCTATCTTATGAGAACATATCTCAGGAGAGTTATTATATATATGCTTCCATGTTTCATATTTTATCTTTTAAAGTCTTCTTCTTATAGAAATATGCAAATGATCTTGAAGTTGCACGAGAACTGCTTTCTTATTCAAGATTTAGCAGATTTGATTAGGTTATAAAAGACGAATCCTTATTCCCTCAGCTAAAAGTTGGTTCTAATGAATGAGTACGTCTCGCTGCCCAAAAGTAATTCTTTATCCATTCTTCATATTATGATGGGAAGCCGAGGTTACTGAGAGAGATAGATCACCAGGCGTTGTCCGGCGAGAGAGAGACCAGTCAGTCTCCCCCGCCAGATGTGGACCGTTGCCAAGTGGACCTCCCCGACCCCGGCCAGCGCTCTGCGATACGGGTCACTGCCTCCACGCCAGGCTGGCGTTGGTCGGTCGCTGCTTCTTGTGTCTTTGCTTCGCCGGGTTGATGTATGAAGGATGGCTCGCTTACGGGCCTGACGAGGGGACCAACAATAAAAAGAATGTTCTTTCATCAGTTACTGATTTTGTACTTTGTAGAAATACATTTCTCTCTTTTTATTAGATTTGTGTATCACAGGAGAATAAATGATCAACTCTTATTTTCTTAAATCAGTCACATATTAAATCGGATTAAACACTGAACATCGGAATCGTAAGTTTCACAAAAGACGCAGAAGCATGAATTGTACTCTATTTTCTCGTCGAGTATGGAAGCAGAATTACCACGTTAAAAAGCAACCCTCTTCGGGTACTCTTAACAAGCACTACGGTAGTTGCTGGACTCGATCGTCCCAAATGTTTCGTGGATGAACGTCCTGAATATCAAACTCATAGGGAGCTGTTAACTTGCTTCTTACCGATGCGCGGCGTATCCTTCGCAGGTCATACAAAAAAAAAAAAAAAAATCCATAGCAATAATTCATTTTAAGAATATTGTGAGTGATCAGAAAACCCACCAGCGTAAGTTATGCTACATGTTGGAATGTAGACGGATACAATCTTGACAAGACGCCATTGAATGTCTCATGCAGTACCTCTCAACAAGGGAGAAATGTTTTTTGTATACCTGCGAATACGACATTGTCATGCAAATACTGGACACTGTTAAGAGCTTGGTGAGCGGTGCTTGCTAAAGCGTGTTTGTGTGTGTGTGTGTGTGTGTGTGTGTTTGTGTCACATTCCTGAGGGTGAAGGGCGCAGGTGATGGATGAGATGTTACGGTTGATGGAGTCAGCGTTGCGGGAATGATGGGGTCAGGGCGAGTGATGGGGCCGGCGGGCGCCAGCGATGGGGTCAGAGCGAGAAATAAGCAAGAAATAATTTGTCTCTTACATGAAAAACAGATCTCGAAAAAAATTTCTGATTGTTTAATAACTATCACAGGAAAGGACAGTACTGTAACTGTACATGAACGCTTTAAATGAGAAAGAATATTCCCATATCGATCAATGCATCCCACACATACACACGTCTCTTTTTCTTTGGATGTTGGCGAATCTCTCAACCATGGTAGTCATACACTATTCTTGGTGTTACTAAATTCCTTAAAACACTACTTTCTCGCAACAAAATGAAATAGAAAAATTTGCTCATTCCTTATATAACTGATGAATTTTTCATCAAAACAAAGCAAAAATGTATTGATTTAAGAAAACTTCAGCTGTGTTACTTCCAGATGAAAAGGCAATTAGGGGTCAGCAAGAGAGCCAAGTGCAGGTACAGAGTCTACTCCTGGTATTTGCATAACCAGTTGCTCATCGCTTTTATTACTCGTAGAATCATGTCACGGCTTAATGTGCATATTGTGTGTGTGTGCGTTGGTTCCAGTGGCAGGATCCTCTCCGTCCCCCACGTCAGGAGCACACCAGTGAAAGGCATCACTCATGTTAACGAGGTCCAGCACCCCCTAACCCCCCCCCACCACCACCACCACACCCCCTTTCCCCCAATCCCCTCCTCCCCTGGAAGTCACGACCTGGGCACTCGGGTCTGAGGTCGGCCAAGAAAGTGATCTGGAGGGACCTGCTAACACTGGAGAACGGATCCACTTTTTCCCCCTTTCATTACAGTTCAAAGGTCAAACCCCAAAGGCTCCGTGTCTTTACATGCAACACTTAACTCCACGCCACGGTGGTCATTTAACCCTTGGAGTTAGTCTGTTGGGACTGGGGTGGGGGGGGGGGGCTCGGTTATTGGTCAGAGCTCGAGCTAATAAACTGGTGTCAAGACAGGACGAAGATCGCCTGATTGGCTGGCTGGAACCGCTGCAGCCTGCAGGTGCAGGAGAGGGGACGGGTCGGACAAAGAGGTTCCTGCTTGTGTGCCTCGCCTTTGCTGAGGGATTCCAGTGTAACAAAGGATGTACAAGATTTTTTTCTTACTCCATGATAATTATACTCAATGAATTTATCAAAAATCATCATTAAGTTTATCCTACTTAGATTCTACAGTACCCACAACCAAAATCTGAGTTCTCTGGACTTTATGGTTCGGCCATAAAAGAGTAACAAACAAATGCAGATACAAATGAACAACTACGTTAAGACCAACATGTAGCAGCTTAGAACCTTTCCCAGGTTTCAAAATACCTACATCCAAGGGATCTGGGGCCTCCAGGTATTACGGTTTGGTCTTGAAAGAGTAACAAAGAAACGCACAACACTCGCGCTCGCATATATATATGTATATATATATATATATATATATATATATATATATACACACGCATGTTTCACCAAGCAAGTAGCTATTCACTGCCAGACGTAGTGCTAAAGAGGTGAAAGGCATTATTGGCTTCAGACATATTCCAGACTCGCACCCACGGCCGGTACAACTATACACAACTCGATACAAGAGAGTGACGTACATCACTGACACGGTAGCAATGTTATTGATAAAGTCCTGCACATCATTACCAGACACTCCTGTGTCGATAATGGACGGAGACAGCGGAGAAAAAAACTCAATCAATACATCCGCATCTTCAAGACAGCAAAGAAGAAACCTTTAACGTAGTTGTTAACTTTTCCGTTCACCAAATAGCTCCTTGTGGTTTATTGAATATTGACATATGAAACAAATCTGTCACAATCCACATCACAGTAACATTTGTTCCCTGTGCGAAAGGATCACGCAAGTGTCTGGGTGTTTCTTGCAATATATGAGCTATTATTATTGTGTTCCTGCCCTTACTGGTGGGATGGATGATGTCTTTATATCATCTGGTTCTTCTGAACAGTCATCCACTTGACCATACCAAGCATGTAGCTTTGTGGTCGTCTCCTTTCATCTTTCCATTACCAAATGCGACGCTTAATGGGTTTAGTACGAACAGCTGACATAAGCAGTTCGTTGGATGTTAGTCAAGTAAATGCAGTGACTGCAAGCACCATCCGGCTGATATAATTGAAGTGTTAATACCTATAACAAATCAGGCTTCAGGTCTTGACCCCTGAGATCGAATAGATTTTCTACATTAAAGAGACAATGACCTGTCACATTATAGTCGATTATAAGTCAAGATTTCATTTTTTTCAGCGGGTTAGGTGTGAAAAACCTCCCCCCTCTCTCTCTCTCTCTCTCTCTCTCTCTCTCTCTCTCTCTATCTATCTATCTATCTATCTATCTATCCATCTATCTATCTCCCTCTGTTAACAAGTTGGTCTTGACCTTGGCCAAGTGAGAGGTGGACTGCTTGGAGCATAATTACCGGCCGGGGTCAATGGACTGACCAGGCCATCTTTAGGTCAGGGGTCAGTAATTGTACCTCTCTTATATGACTCACAACCTGGGTGGACATTCTAACTAGCGTCCAAGCTTCTTCTTCGTGTCCTAACTAGTGTTGCAAAGCTCTTAAGATTCAGTAAGGACACAGTTTATCGCTTATGCTTCGTAGACTTTCGTTCTCTTTACCCTCCTTTTTTTTTTTTTTGTAGGTAACGCTACATTCACTTCTGCCATGAGAGGTACATGCTGAGATTAAATTATATTTCGCAATGCTAGCCAGATTCGATTCAGGAGTTTATCTACAACAACATAGTGTAGTTCCATGCTTCAGTACTCTTCTCTGCAACACTGCAGCAAGTGGAATTATGTTTCAGCACTGTCTGCAGTAATGTTGCGTAAGCAAGTGTTTCAGTACTCCCACTTGCAACACTTCACTGTTGACAAAAGACTCAGTATTTCTATTTACATTATTCACATGTACAGCACTTTAGCCTGAACAAATGTTTTAGCGCTGTTATCTACAATATCATGCGGAGAAAGTGTTTCATTAGTCTTCACTACAGTGCAAACAACCCAAACAGTTTAACATCTAAGGATGATGAAAGGATTACCCACAAGAATCACAACCAGTTTTTTGTTGTAAAGCCGCCAGTGTTCATGAATCTGAATCAGGCTATGATCTACGAATTCCTTTTCAGGGTGAAGCACCGCACCGCCTGCTTATATAAGAGTGTGCAATGTGCGCCTCGCGGGCGTTGGGGAAGTGGAGAGGATGGGAGCAGGCGTCGTGACTTTTGTTCTATCTCACTGGCAGTTTTATGGCGCACGCAAACGCCTGCTGCCCCGAACCATGTAGCTGTACCGAACTGTATATTTTGATTGAGGCAGAAGATCGGGAGAAGGAGATTGTGGATAGAAGTGTGTCTAACAACATTCTCTCACATCTTAGATGCACCTTCTCTCTCTTTCTCTCTCTCTCTCTCTCTTCATTATGAGTACCACAAACACAATTTTGTGCTGGATCTAGGTTTAACCGACAATGTTGATTTTATTAGGCCGATGTGAAAAATACAGGAACTTGGTCTTTCACGCAGATGAGAATAGATTTCAAAATATCGAATCGACACCTTTTTTAAATATTATACCCAAATTTCCAGGTGTAAATTTACCGTCGAAAACATAAGACAGATGGCTCACAAGACGACAGTAAGACGTTGTTCTCAAGTGACTATCTAAACACTTTCAGTAGACGCCAAAATATGAACTAAATACTTATAATCATTAGTCTCTGTCAACGCTTTCCTTCAACATCAACCCGAAGCATAGAGACTTGTAAGCAGCATCAAAATGCACTATATAATGGTTTTAAAATACTCGGATCGGATTCGCTTTCTCGTGCTTGAGAGACGTGCTTGAACATATGTTAGTGAGCGGAAAAACGGTCAGCCCGTGTTCACATTAGCATAAGTGAAACATTCATCATCATATACAAGCTATGATCGGACATTAATTCATATAATCTTACCCTCCAAATCACTAAATGGTATTCGGTAATTATGGCGTTATGGTAAAAGTTGTGACAGAGACATATTGAAAGAGAAGTGTATATATATCGAGAAATATCTCTACTACCTAACGTTACAAGAATATCCGTCATCCTTGGAACCAAAACACTAACAGAAAAATGTACCTCAAAATAAGATATGATATACTGGAAGGAAAATACTAAGTAAAAATCTTGAAGTTAAAAATGGCAAACATGTTTTTGTAAAATAGTGGACTCTCGATAAACACTAATATGTGTTTTCCTTCTAAGAGCACTTATATGGTTTTTAAGGTAAAACGGAGTCTAGAACTATCTTAAAAATTCACATCAAAAAAGTTACATAGGAAAAATGTGGATAAGTATTATACTAGCCTTTGTAAACATACTTATATCGTATTAATGTATGAATAGAAATATTGAAATACTCTTTGCAATTGTTGATTTTGTATACTGATTAACTAAATCTTTATTACATTTCCATATTCAGTTCATATAAAAACTGATTCGGAACTACTTTCAGGTATATATATATATATATATATATATATATATATATATATATATATATATATATATTGTTACTTTATAGTGTTTACCAAATAG
>JAYMFT010133403.1:0-12985 GCA_038088735.1 Panulirus argus | reverse complement strand
GAGTGTGTGGGATTCGCGAGACCCCCCCCCCTCTCTCTCTCTCTCTCTCTCTCTCTCTCTCTCTCTCTCTCTCTCTCTCTCTCTTAAAAATTTCAAATTCTCGCAAAAATGCACCACAGATAGCCTGACACATCACAGAACTTCTAGACCTAATTAAGATATTGGACATATTCCTTTAGAGTATGGTATTCTGTGGTTTGCTGTGTGTGAATAACAAAACCACTCCCATCATCCATCTCAAAACAGAAAAGAACCCCTTCCTGGAAATCCTGAAGACAGGCCTGGTTCCATGTGCTCAGAGCACTGAAATTTGATTATTATATGATGTTTAGTGTCCACATTTAATCGCGGCATCATAAGATAAGACTTTATCGACACATATCTATGGAAAAAGAAAACAATTCGTAGAGCCAACTAAAGGACCTGAACCTATTCAGCTTAGAAAAGAGAAGGTTAAGAGGGGATCTGATATAGGTATTCATGATTATCAAAGGTTTTGATAATCTTGATATAACAATTCTGATTTCATTCATAGTAATGGATACAAACTCGTGCGCAAACATTTTACCTCGAATAAGGCGAAGGTCATTTCTTCAGCAGAATTGCTAGCATATCAAATTATTAAAAAATTGGAGCTGCAGAAAGCGGTACTATACATATGCTTAAAAACAGACTTGATAAGTATATCGTTTTAATTCCCCGTCTTACATTATTTGCGTCTTCTTCGTCACAATGACAGTTTTCAGGTTATTTATCCTCTTTGAATTATCTGTATACCTTCTAACTTTTGCTAAACTATTCTTTGAGTTTCTGATATCTTAACACTATCACAAACTGGTTCGAATAGAATCAATGGTCTGTTGTTGTTTGAATTCCTTTGTATTCTCTCCTCCTCTTCTAACACTAATTAGTCTTATGCCGACTATTCCACTTTAAACACCTCAAGACACTTCCCCTCTTCCTTCTTATACTCCTCTTTCTCGTACTGAACATATTTCCTCTCTTAATTTGGACTTGTGCAGCATATCAGAGTGGGGGAGCAATATGAGAATATAGGTCAACCATATTGAGAGTGTATATCTAATCTTAGAATAATCCTTATCACCTGAAGGTGTTGTTAAAGATTTTTTGGTTGGTGAATTTACGTAGTAGCTTCACGGTGATAGCATTGATGACACTGGCAGTTGATATCCTAAAGCCCAGGCAACCATTCAACTAATCAATGGGAAAAATAAAAATAAAGATAACGTAATTTCCCATTATATACATTTTCTTTGAAAGACTACATCAGTATCGTTTTCTATGAGCGAGTGCATTCTAGGACCTGTATGTAGCCTGGGGTTCACTGGCCGGGTACCAAGTACAACACAGCAGACGGGAGTCCTCTTGGTGCCTTTCACTATCAAGGGGATGTAGCTCAAATGGTAGAGCGCTCGCTTAGCATGTGAGAGGTACGGGGATCGATGCCCCGCATCTCCAACACCTTTTTTTACTATGAATGAGATTAAGTTTTCACTCTTAACCGTGACTTACTGTAAATGGCAGAAAATTGCATACGTTTAATTCATCCTTCTGCCATGGCAGTCTATAGAAGTATGAATCTAGAAGTAAGCATTGAATAGTGAAAAGAGTCATTTAACATGGTATTCACGTAGTATATGTTGAATGTATTAGATGTAAATCATACCCTTCATAAGGAGAAAGGTACCTTTTTGGGAATTGCAAACTGTTGCAAAATTTAGAGCAGACGCTCTTCATATTCAGTCCCTAAGAGGGAATATGGCGTGACGAGGGAAGTGAATTCTATTGGAGAGGATGGAGTGGAGGTAGGGGCGGGTTACGCCAGGTTAAGGCTTGACAGCGACAAATGCAGAACACAGTGATGATGCAGAATTGCACTAGCAAACTTCTTTTTTCTTTCTAAAGGTCTTAATATGATGTGATTATACGACATAGCAACTTTTGTTTAATTTCTCAGGCTGAAATATCGTGCATTTCCAATAGTGTTGTTCTGCTGTAAAACTACAGCGTTCATCCAAGAGGACATGACATTTTGAAATAGATATCAAAACGACAGTTAAAAGTAAATGCTGTTGTTCCATGCCTGTCGTCAGGTAGGGTTTGGAGGATTCGAATGACCCCTTACTATTTGTCTTAAAAGCTTTTAACTTTCTCCAAAATGCACCACTGATGACATGACACATCACGCAGGGTCTAGATCTAATTAGTATATTTGGACAAAAATCCTTTAGAACTTGGTACCTGTGTTTTGTTATGTATGAATGATAAGATCACTCTTATTACCCATCTCAAAATGGAACAAAATAATACTTCCTGGAAATCTTGGCTACGGGCCTGGTTTCATCTGCTCAGAGCACTAAAATTTGAATACTGATTGATTTTTGTTGTCTACACTTAATCGTGGCTTCATGAAATGGACTTTATTGATACATTTCTATGAAAACAGGAAGTTATTTGTAGAACCAACTAAATGACAACTAAATGACTTGATTCTATTCAGCTTAGGAAAGAGAAAGTTAAGAGAGGACCTAATAGAGGTATTCAAAATTATCAAAGGCTTCGATAATCTTGATTTAACAACTGATTTCATTCGTGGGCAAACGTTGTACCACGAAGAAGACGATGTGTATTTTCTGTGTGACACTGAGTTTTCAGGTTAATTTTATTTGAATTATCTGTATACCTCCTAACTTTTAACATACTAATCTTCGAGTTTCTGATATCTGCCACTATCACAAACTGTTTCGAACAGACCCAATTGTCTGTTGTTTGAATTCACTTGTATTCTTTCCTCTACTTCTAACATGATTTAGTCTTGTGCAGACGATTCCAGTGCATACACCTCAACACATTTCCGCTCCTCCTTATTATGTTCCTTCTCTTTCTCGTACTGAATATATTTCCTATCGTAATTTGGACCTGTGCAGCATCTCAGAGTGGAGGAGCAATAACTTAGTTAAATTCAAAAGTGGTAAAACGCAACTTTTCCCTATAATTCTAAAAGTCGTTAACCTTCCTTCCTCCAAATTCACAGCACCATAGTTCAACCCTGTAATAACATTAGCATGCTGAGCATAACCACATCCTTTACTCTCCCATGAAAACCACTCATAGTCAATATCACAACGTCTGCTTCTCTAAAGTTAAGGGCGTTGTACAGGTGCCATGATTATTGTAATATGTTTTTTTTTTTTTTTTTTTTATGAGCCCTAGTGTGAAGTACTTTCTTCACTCTTAATTTACTAGAGTGGAATCAACAACCTTCCATGACAGGAGTTGTTCTGGTATTACTCTTCAACCGTCCCTTTGTATACGCCGGAATGTTGCTGCTTCCTTTTCTTCTGCAGGCGTTGCTTTGGCCACTATGCTAATGGGACATATGCATGTGTCCACGCCCCTACGGTTTGGACCCAAGGCATGCGTCTGGCTGCTGCTTCACACAGGTTCTGTGTGAAGCTCGGCCACTCGAGGATTGACCGTTACGTTACCTACTTTCTTCCTGAGCTGTGAAGTTTTCTTTATCCCTGCTTCTTTCCATCATCCTGCAACCTGTCTACGCCAGTGGTGACCCCAACCGATTAAGCGAAGGCTCGTCTGACATGCGTCATATGTTTCTTTCCTCTAAGTTAGTTTTCCATCTATCGAAGGAGTGTCCAACCTGATCCTACATGAAGTTTTGACTTCTTTATCAACCTCCTCTGTGTTAGGTGTCACTCGATTTCTGACAGTCCACTCTTCTCCCTCTTGTGTCTACATCGAAGTTTTCTCTGTCATAGAAGCCTTCGTCTGCGGTAATTGTTGCTATACGAAACTTACTCATTCAAGGGCGACCTACACCAATTGGTGCTATAGTAGTGTTTTCTTCGACATTAGAAGGCTGACCAGCAGTGCTTTGTGCTACGCCGACGATTTTTTTTATCATCTTAGGACGATATACAGTAGTTGGTGCTATATAGGGGATGCCCTAGACGTTTCAGGGCAACCTCGATTAATGGGTACTACATTACAGCTCTCCGAGATGATCAAGGTCAACCTCCTAGGCATTTAGAGGCGACCTATAAAGCCTATCGTTATATATATCATATCTTTGTTTCTTTATAAACTTCATGTGAAAAGATAGGTCAAACGCAGAAAAAGTGTAGATATAATCTTAGATTTATAATTATCACTTGATGGATGTGTTAAAGATTTTTTGGTTGGTGGATGTCTGTAATACCTTCACGTTGATAGCAATGACGACCCTGGCAGTTGATATCCTTAAGCCCAGACAACCAATCAACCAACCAATGGGAAAAATGAGAATAATGATAACGTAAGTTCCCATTAGATACATTTTCTTTGAAACACTATATCAGTATCGTTTTCTTTGAGCGAGTGCAATCTAGGACCTGTCTGTAGCCTGGGGTTCACTTGGCCGGATACCAAGTATAACACAGCAGGCGGGAGTCCTGGTACCACTCACTATCACGGGGATGTAGCTCAAATGGTAGAGCGCTCGCTTAGCATGTGAGAGGTACGGGGATCGATGCCCCGCATCTCCAACCTTTATTTTTACAGTGAATAAGATTAAGTTTTCACTCATAGCCGTTATTTACCGTAAATGGCAGGAAACTGCATACGTTTAATGCATCTTTCTGCCATGGCAGTCCATAGAAGTATAGATCTAGAAGAAAACATTGAATCGTAAAAAGAAAAAGTCATTTGACATGGTATTCACGTAGTATATGATGAATGTATTAGATGTAAAGGATACTCTTCATAAGGAGGAAGATACCTTTTTGGGTAATACAAATTGTTGCGAAATTTAGAGCAGATGCTCTTCATACCCCTAAGAGAGAATGTGACGTGACGAGGGAAGTGAAATCTACTGAAGAGGATGGAGAGCTATTCGTAGAACCAACTAAATGACAACTAAACGACTTGATTCTATTCAGCTTAGAAAAGAGAAAGTCAAGAGGGAATCTAATACAGGTATTCAAAATTATCAAAGGCTTCGATAATCTTGATTAAACAACTCTGATTTCATTCGTAATAATGAAAACAAACTCGTGGGCAAAGGTTTTACATCGAATAAGTCGATGTGCAATTTCAACATAATTGCTGACATATCAAATGATTCAAAAATTAGAGCGGTTGAAAGCAGTACTATACGTATGTTTAAGAAAAGACTTGATAAGTATTTCGCTTTAAGTACGTGAAATACATTATTTGCGTTTCTTTCGTCACAATGAGTTTTCAGGTTATTCATTCTCTTTGAATTATCTATATACTATCTAGCTTTTACCATTCAAATCTTCGAGTTTCTGATACCTACCACTATCACAAACTGGTTCGAATAAACCCAATGGTCTGTCGTTTGAATTCCTTTGTATTCTCTCCTCTACTTCTAACACGATTTAGCCTTGTGCTGATGATTCCACTTCAAACGCCTCAACACATTTTCCCTTTTCCTTATTATGCTCCTTCTCTTTCTCGTACTGAACATATTTCCTAACTTAATTTGAACCTGTGCAGCATCTCAAAGTGGAGGAGCAATAACCAAGTCAAATTCAATGGTATTAAAACGCAACTTTTCCCTATAATTCTAAAGTCATTAACCTTCCTTTCTCCAAATTCACAGCACCATAGTTCAACCCTGTAATATCATTAGCATGTTGGGCATAACCATATCCTTTACTCTACCCTGAAAACTACTCATAGTCAATATCACAATGTCTGCTTCTCAAAAGTTGAGGGTGTTGTGAAGGTGCCATGATTATTGTAATATGTACTGGGATTTTATGAGCCCTAATATGGAGTACCTCCTCCACTCGTTATATGCTAGAGTGGAATCAACAACCTTCCGTGTCAGCAGTTCTTCTGGTGTTATTCTTCAACAATCCCTTTGTATACGCCGAAATGTTGCTGCTTCCTTTTCTTCTACAGGCATTACTTTGGCCACTGTTCTAATGGGATATATGCATATGTCCCCGCCCCTAAGGTTTGGACCCAAGGCACGCGTCTTGCTGCTGCTTCACATAAGTTCGAGGATTGACCGTTACGATATCTCCTTTCTTCCTAAGCTGTGAAATTTTCTTTATCCTTTCTTCTTTCCATCATCCTGTAACCTGTCTACGTTTAAAAATCAGGTCTGCAAGCACTTGCGGAGCCTTGATCAACTTCTACTTCTTTTTTCATAACCATAGGTAAAAAAAAAAAAAAAAAAAGGCCTTTTCTACTCTCGAATTTTCTACACTCGTTGGACATCATCTCGTGAACATTTACTTGTCATGCAGCTTTCTAAACTTTTCTATGCTGTTAGTATTTGCAATCCTCTTCACTTAGCTTATTCCCTTCATTTACTGCTCTTCTATTCTTCAGTTCCTTCTTTATATCTTGAACAACTCTCTTGCATTAATTTCTTGGAATGACCTCTAGTTCCTCTGTCTCTGCATCTTTTACAAAGCAATTCACTTTGAATATCATCAATCCCGTTTACGGAAAATTTAATGTTTTCATCAAGCCAACCCTCACTTTTCTCTCTTAAATAGTGGCCAAATTTATGACATCTTTGTTTTCTTCTTAACCTCACTCATGATTCTTTTCTTCTTTAAGTAAAATGACTGAACTTAAGTGGCAGTTTTGGACTAATATGAAATGTGAACACTTTATTGACCATTTTCTTGTGAATGTACTATAATGCACATCTGAAATTTGCCAACAGGCAGTTTCTTCCCTTCATATTCCCCTTCAAGTAGGGCAATGGATATAGGTTAGCTAGTACAAACGTCTTTCACTGTGTCACATCCTTCTTTGCCAGTAACTGCGATTGAATCTCGTTATCCAAGTGTCAGACGATCTTTAGAGTTTGTTTAGTACTCCTAGTATCTCTGCAATTCTCAGCATTGTTTATTTCCATGAAGACCCTGGCATCTCCCGCAAACATACTCAGGTATGAGTCCAGTCCCTCTGGCGAATCATATATATAGGTAAATTACAACCAAAAAAGAAAATGCCGATGTTCCCAAGACTCCGCCCTGTAACGCGCCAGTGGTGACCCCAACCCATTTAGAGAAAGCTCGTCTGACATGCGTCACATGTTTCCGCTAACTTAATTTTCCATGCATCGCAGAAGTGTCCCACTTAATCCTACCTGAAGTTTTAATTTCTTCACCAACCTCCTCTGTGTTAGGTGTCCATCGATTTCTGACAGTCCACTCTTCTCTCTCTTTTGTCTAAATCGAAGCTTTTTCTATCATAAACCCTACGTCTGCGGTAACTGGTGCTCTATGAAGCTTGCTCAGACACTCAAGGGAGACCTACAGTAATTAGTGTTATAGTAGGATTTCCCTCGACGTTAGAAGGCCGACCAGCAGCGCTTGGTGAGATGCCGAGGACTTTTTTTATCATTTTAAGACGATTTGCAGTAGTTGCTGCTATATAAGGGTTGTCTTTGGCGTTCAAGAACGACCTAGAGTAATGGGTACTTCATTACGGCTCCCCAAGAAGTTCAAGGTCAAACTCTTAGGCATTTAGAGGCGAATTATAAAGCCTATCGTTACATGTATCACATCTGCGTTTCTTTATAAACTTCATGCGAAAAGATAGGTCAAACATAGTGATAGTGTATATCTAATCTTAGAATTATCCTTAACACCTAAAGGTAGTGTTAAAGATTTTTTGATTGGTGGATGTAGTTACTTCACGCTGATAGCACTGATGACACTGGCAGTTGATATCCTAAAGCCCAGACAACCAATCAACCAACCAATGGGAAAAATGAAAATAATGATAACGTAAGTTCCCATCACATACATTTTCCTTGAGAGACTATTACATTATCGTTTTCTGTGAGCGAGTGCATTCTTAGACCTGTCTGTGGTCTGGGGTTCAGTTGGCCGGGTACCAAGTATAACACAGCAGGCGGGAGTCCTCCTGGTGCCTCTCACTATCACGGGGATGTAGCTCAAATGGTAGAGCGCTCGCTTTGCATGTGAGAGGTACGGGGATCGATGCCCCGCATCTCCAACCGTTGTTTTGAGTCCAACACAATTTTCAGATAACTCGTGGTCGATTTCACAGTGAATGATGTTATGTTTTCACCCTTAGCCTGTTCTCAATTTAGATTTCTTGGGATATCAAATGTTTTATTCACTACTTCGGGGCACAAATCATATCACACATGACAATGAACAGAATTATAAAGCTGGAAAAAAAAATAAACGAGAAAAGAAGAGATTATTCAACGTGGTATTCACAAAGTAAACACTCGTTATATTGAATGTGAATCATAACTTCCTTGTGGAAGTAGTATTCTTGGGAATAGTATACAAGTAACATAAAGTTATCCCTGCATTCCGGACCCACAAGGAATTTCTATTTTTTCTTGGGAAAATTGCGATCAATGTAACCTGTTCCTTTGTTAATTCTTATGTGATGTTATTTGCTTCACAAGAAAGAAATCGTTTTTTACTTTACTTGAAAAATCTGTAATTTCAGTCAGAAGCATTAGGAAATCAATCATGGCTTCACAATACACGACTATTGTAAAACTGTTCTCTCCAACTGCGATCATTTTGCCAGGCCTGTTATGCACACGTTATCATGGAAGAAATGAACTATCTTAACGTGAAACAGCGTCAAACTTCACCGACCGCTGCCGCTTCCGTGTTCACAGATCTGTGGGGCTTAGTTGTAGATAGGGGGCTCTGACATCGGTGCATTATACAAATAGATAAAGAGTGGATGTGAGTATATTCTGGAAACCCCACACTATGGAAATGGCCAAACCTGCCTCAAAGAAACTAACTACGAGTGCGTGTAGATGTCGAAATTTCTTTTCTTCCAAACAATTGCTCTGTTTATACAAAGGATTAGTCCATCCTTGTATGGAGTATTGCTCTCACTTGTGGGTTGGTTCCAGCTCTGTATCCTTACTTGACAGAGTTGAGTCGAAAGCGGTCGACTTATAAGCTCTCCCAAGTTAAATAAAAAAGCTTGACTCACTTGCCCTGCGACGCAATGTTGGCTCACTTTCCCTTTTCTATAGGTATTACTGTTGTTTTGCCCCGGACCACGCAATACTCTGCAAGCTGTTGCGTCACATGGGTGGGCTGGTTTCCTAACTTTTTTTTCCATAGACCTCGAAACTTTTGGAACTCTATCTTTTTATGTCTTTCCCAGTAAAAAAAAGAAAAGGTTTTTCACTTCCTCCCAAATTCGTAAATGTTTTCCCTTGTCTCTTCTTTTTCCATGTAATTAACCTCTCTGTTTTTCAGTTAAGGCCCGGCATTGATGTGGACTTTTGTCAGTGAATGGATCCTACAAGAGTGAAAAAGTGACCATTCCTTTGTCTGTTCCTGGCGCTACGTCGCTAACGCGGTAAATTGGGAACATGCATGAAAGAAAAAATCCCATTAAACACATTTTCTTCGAAAAAAAAATCGGTATCATTTTCTGTGAACAACTGCATTCTGAAACCAGTGTCCTGGGGTTCACTTGACCGGTTGCCGGGTATAACACAGCAACACAGCAGGCAGGACTTATGGTGCTTTTCACCATCACGGGGATGTAGCTCAAATGGTAGAGCGCTCGCTTAGCATGTGAGAGGTACGGGGATCGATGCCCCGCATCTCCAATTGAAGTTTGTGACCGACACAACTCTTTTGCGCGACTCAGTTTTCCAGTGAACGACATCGGACAAATAACTGTCACGTCAGTCGACAGAATTGTGAAGATGAAAGCAAAATGACGAAACCCGACAGCGTATGCACTCATCACAGTATATATGAAGTACATTTTGCAGGACTGGTCTTTTTGAGCAAGGTAAACTTGTGCTAAGATAAAAGCAGACGCTGCTCACCTTTGTCGCATGAGAGAGAAAGTGGCGTGATGAGGGAAAGGAAGGAGAGAGAATGGGGGAAGAGATGCACCTGATAACGACGGATACATAACACATTGAGGATGTGGAATTGCAGCAGATTTTTTTTTCTTTTTTTTTTCAGTGATGTGATCATATGACAAGGTAACTTTTGGATCCTCTCTCAAGCAAATATATAGCGAATATCCATAACAGCTGCTCTTTCATAACCTGACAGCACGCATGCTTGACAACATGACATTATATTGTAAACATGATTGCTTAAATACTATTCTTCCATGAGTTCACTGCACTGAGGAGGCTTTGAGTATCAGAAGTATGATGTACATCTCCACTTAACTCCTTAGACCAGACCTCACGTACTATCTCTTCCATAGCACATCCCAGAGCTCTCTCGCTTTCTGGTATTTCACTAGTGAACCATGCCTGTTTCGACTTCAGTCTTCCTTCTTTCTGAGTGTTTCCTTGTACCCAAGTCCTGTCTCCTTCGTGGTCGATTTAACAAAATCTACAGAGTCTACATTTCCAAAAGCCCCTTTGGCAACCCCATTTAGTTTTCCGTTCTGCTTCTTGATTTCAGAATTTCCTTTATCCCTCCAACTTGGTTCCTTTTCATTTTTCTTTTATGTCTTATTCAGTCCTAGACTCAGCCCTAATATGGCTATATACTTCATCATTTTTAAGCTTCAATTCCTCAGCTCTGTGGGCTTCTTCAGCCCTAGATTCAGCTCCTAGATCTTAAGTGTCGTCTACCCTGCTTTGTCTAAATTGTCCTTCCCCATGATGGTGAAAGCATCATCCAGCGCCATGATTTTATCCATTTCTCTGGTGGGTTTTCAAAGTTCTCCACCCCGTAGCGTTCTTGGCACTTTGTATGTTCCCTTGCTGCATCCTCCAATGTCTTCACCTTTTCATTCAGGTGGTATATTCTCTGGATCTGCTTACCTTCAACTGCCATGCTGTGAGGGCCATCAGCTCTCAGTTCCTCCTCCAACTCCCTATTGTTTCCATTACTCTCCAATGGGAATCCCTCAAACTCTCTGTGTACATTGGTGATTACCTATTTGTACTGTTCGGGGAAAGAGTTTTACACTTGGTAGGACCCAATCTCCTGGATAATTTTCTAGACTTTTGTATATTGTCAGAATTCACAATCTTTTCACTTAGCTTCTTGCATTCATTCACTGCTCTGGTGTCATAAGATTCCCTCTTCACATCTTCTTAAACATGTTTTTAGTTTGATTTTTTTCATGTCCTCTGGTTTTTCTATCTCAGCATTTCTCAGAAAAAAACCTGATTGCCTTCGACATCGTCAAACTGATTTAGAAAAACGCAAGTTTTTGTCAAGCAACCCCTTACTCTTCTCTCTTCCATGAAGGACAAATTTATGTCCTCTAACCTCTTGCTTTAGTTTGGATCTCTTAATTCTGGCGCTATCATTGATGTCCTTCTGTAAAGCTTCCCCTTTTTCTTTCTTTTAAGTACGGTGACCGAAACATAGTCTAGATTTAGCCTACGCTAAGACGTGAACACTTTGCTGAATATTTCTTTTATTTTTTCGTTTATATACCTCAATGCAAGTTTAGTATTTGCCAACAGACGTTCTTCTCATCTACGACTCGCCCAAGATGTAATTCAAGCAATTTGTTAGGTATAATGTTGACTCACGAGATTCTCACACGCAGATTCCTGCAGCTTATTTCCTGCCAGATAACATTCATGTAAGGCCATCTTACTTTTCATTTGATATGACTGAAATTCATCAACAACGTATCAGACCAACTTCAAGAGTTCATGTAGGTCCCCTTGTAAGTCGTCGCGATGCTTGTCAAACTTTACTTGTCTCATGACATTGGCATCATCCGCAAACATATTCAGGTACGAGTTCAGACATTATGGCGAATCATTTACGTACATCAGTTACACAAATACAAAAAAAAAAAATAGAAGTACTCCAAGGACCTTGCCTGTGGGACGCCACTAGTGACCTGAACCTAATTCGAGATGGCTCCTCGTGCGTGCGTTATTTGTTTCTTTACATTAATTTTGCGTCCGTCGAAGGAGTCATCCACTTTTTCCTAACTGAGATTAAACTTCTTTACCAGCCTCCTGTGTAGTACGGTGTCAAATGATATCAATTAGTCTAGGAAGAAAATCAGCCTAAATTTCTGTGTTATCTAAAACAAAGCTGACTTTGTTATAATGATCTAAGACTGCAGTAATTGGTGCTACACGGGGATTTCCTAGAAATTCAAGGGCGACCTGCAGTAATTGGTAACACAACGGGATTTTCCTGGAGATCCAAGGGCGACCTTCAATAACTGGTGCTGTGCAAGGACTATCTTAGACATTCAAGGGTGACCTGCAGGAACTGGTGCGATACCGAGGTATTCCCAGACACTCAAAGGCGACCTGCAGTATCTGATGCTGTACCGGGGTTCTCCTAGACATTCAAGGGCGATCTGGAGCTATACCGGGGTTTTCATAGACATGATTTGGTACTATAAAGTGGATCTCTTAGACACTCAAGGACAACCTGCAGTAGTCACTGCTATACCAGGTTTTCCTAGACATTTAAAGGTGACCTGCAGTTATTGGTTCTATATTAGAGCTTTCCTTGACTTTCAAGAATAATCTGCAGTGATTGCAAAATCTCGGTTATAACGCGAATCGACATATCACGGCGATAATCTGATTTTTTGATCAATAATACTCCACAGTGTACTGCCATAATCAACCACCATCGAAAAATGATGAGCGCCATCCGCAGGTATTTAAGAAAACTCTAAGACCATACACACTTTCACTGAATGTACGGTCCTTTCTGACGAGAATTTTGTCTTCCATACCTATGAAGATGAAGTGGAACCATAGGTACCCTTCAGAAAATGCGTTTTATTAAAGCAGAATATTTACAAAAACAGTTTTTAAAAAAATTTGGAGCATACTAGGACAAACGTATTCATGATTTAAACTGAAAACAGTAACATGTTCTACGTCATTCTTTTTTCTTTCATTTAACTTTTTACGTGGAAAGAAAATCTAATATACTAAGTTCTCCTTCAAATACCAACATTTTCCTTGATACTAAATTGATATCGTTTT
>JAYMFT010133402.1:0-27067 GCA_038088735.1 Panulirus argus | reverse complement strand
TTTACCGTACTATTAGGGGGAAGGGGTGTCCATTAACTCTAATGTAACCATTTTTTGATACTATATACAATAATGCAATATACTCTTCACACGCTTTCTTTTAGCTCCTCTATCACGTGATGCCACTTTGAATTGTAAGGATTGCATAATTATTTAATAAAGTCATAATTCTCTTTATACAACCTGACCGCACAATAGCTTGAGGCAGACTAAGGGAGCTTTCACTCTAAAGTACATGTCGCATGTGGCATGCCACTCGAAAACGAACCTTCAGAAATGAATGAAACCTTTCATACAGGAGTGGTGTGACATGTTGCATGTGCCACATGTCACTTGGATGCCACTCCATTATCAGACCGGATCGGTTTTCTTCAGCGTGCAACGTGCCACCTCATTCCAGTGTTGTCAAACTTAATGAAGTTTTCACAGCAAGGTGATTAATAACCAAGATGATATTAATACGAATAACATGATACAAACTAAAAATAACTAGCGGATTTAAGGCATATGTAGCAGATTTTGAAAAGTCTCCGAGCGGTTTTTCGCTAGCTACATTTGACAACACTACCTCGGTCGCGCAGTCTGTGGAGAGGAGCACACAATTTCTTCATGTTCTCGTGAACAGTTATTCAGTATGCCTCTTCCAGAAAGTGAGGCATTTAACACAAACTTTGTTCAAGTTGCTGAAACTTCCAAGTGTTTGTATGACAACATCAGCAGATTACAGCTCAAAGCAAGAGCAGGACAAGGCATAGAACTAAGAGGCCCAGAAGTTTTCCTCTTTATGCGTATGGCAAAGCTGCTGAAATTTCTATGGATGGAGCTGTAGATGCCTTGCAACTACATACGCACTGTGAATCCCTACACTGGCTCTCAGATATGGATGTACTCACCACCTCTTCTTTGTTTTCTTCTGGCGATTACAACATTGATCAGAGCAATTATATCAGCATCATCATTCGATGATGACATTTCATGAACTGAGCAGGGAAACCGTACACGTGCCACATATCACTTCTCACTTTGGTCTGAAATCACCATGTTGTGTGTCACTTACCACATGCCTCCTGCCACGTGTCATGTTGATGTGAAAGTTTCCTAAGACCGAAACAAAGTGAGTATACCCCATGCTACCAAAAACAAGTGTGACATGAAATACATATGGTACAGCATTTGAGCTTTTTCAATTATTATTAATTAATATCTTATTACTTGTCCAGCCCATTAAATCTAGGGATTACTGTATATGGACGTATTTTCATATATGTATATGTACGTGTGCAGATGTGTATATATATATATATGTGTATGTGAGAGGATGGCTTTCTTTACCTGTTTTCTGGGGCTACCTCGCTTACAATGGAAATGGCGATTCAAGTATAGTAATAATAAAATGATAAAATATATATATATGACTGTGTACTGACTGTCATAACCAGGATTCAAACCTATGCATTCGACCATGGATGGCCCATGACTGCATCATGGTCAGGAACTCTAATGCAACATACCTCTCTCTTACCCTCTTACCCTGTCATTTCTTCCTCAATCAATTGACCCTCCTGACACTACATGTTGTCCTTAAACTTTTCCAAAATATTCACCCTCTTCTGCACATTTTCATCTATAGCTCATATCACATACATAAGGACTATCATATAATCATACATACCCATCTCGACCCTCCCAAACAGTGACCTAGATCTTTCTACACATTTCTCAATTCTCCCAGGACTTTCAGCCCCTCACCCACCCTAAGACTCACCTCAGCTTCCATGATTCCATTTGCTGCAATGTCCACTCCCAGGAATCTAAACACTTCACTTTTTCCGTGTTTTCTACATTGAAATTCATATCCCAACTAACCTGACTCTTTGCACTGCTAAACCTAATATCCTAGCTTTTATTTACATTTACCCCCAACTTTCTTCTTTCACAGACTCTTCTAACTCAGACACCAACTTCTCATTCAAATCTGCCACCAGCACCGCAGTATCAGCAAACAAAAACTGACTTACCTCCCAGTCTTCCCACCCCCAACAGACTGCATAACTACCCCTCTCTCTGAGACTCCTGTATTTACCTCCCTCACCATTCTGTACATAAACATATAACCCCATCCATAAGCATATAACAATAAAAGAAATTACTTAAACAAAAAATTCATATTATTGTTATATACATATCTTTGAAATTGTAGGGTTGAATACAATTTCTGAACAGTTTAAAAAAAGATCATGAATTTAGGGGGTTGGAAAGGAAAACTTAGTCAAGCATTTAGAGGTTATTGGCATTATAATTGAAAGAACACAGTAATCTTACCTTGGTATTAAGAAATGTTGTGAAATCTGTACTTTTCTTATTGCAGCATGACCAACCCTTGTAAGCATCATGGAATATGGGTGCACCCGGGTGATACTCACAAGCATCTGGTAAAAAAAAAAGAAAAAAGAGAAAAAAAGAAAAAAGAAAAGGCAGTGTTTTATTATTGACTTGCAACGCTGGCACCAGACCCAAAGAATTTTCAACAAAGGTTGAATCTTCTGGCCAAACACTATTAAGGAATATAAATAATTACATTAAGTTTTCTATGCACCTTTATGGGGGGGGATTTGATATCTTCATTGCTACACTCCATCAAAGAAGACACAATTCACATTAAAGATTAAAGCTTTTGATAACTGGTATATTATTCATGTTAAAGGCAATGACACAAAATACATTCTAATGAACTTTATGAAATGTCAACTATGATGTGCCCACTTGCTTTGGCAAGTGGAAGCATATCAAGAGTTAGGAATCGTACAACAATCTCTTAATCAGTTGTAAAACAATAACCATAAAATGAATCATGAGACTTTTCAGAGTGCCTAAACCTGTTCACATGCAAGAATACGGAAACACATTGGAACTGTCACTGCATAAAAATATTTCATTAATTTATGACGAGTCAGATGTTTATCTTCATAAACTTATTCGAGAGAACCAAAATGCTTTGACCAGTATCACACTATGCACTGAGATTTGTACTGTATGTGTATTTCACTTTACCTAATGTATTAAGCATTCAAATTTCTCTGTAACTTTTAAAGTAGGCTAAATTTCCAAAGTGGAAGAAATGGGGGTCTGTAGGACCTTCTGCAGTAGATGACCTTAGGGAAGCACCCCTGCATCAGGAGATCCTGGCCAAAGTTGATTTTCAACCTTTGATAGGTATAAAAAACCACCTCTCACTTCTTTTTACCAGCAAAAATTCTTTTAAAATGTTATGAAAAATTACTCAACTGAAACCTATGTGAGAATATGTGCAAGTATAAATGAGATAAATGAAGTGCATTAAGGGTACATGATATCAATCTGGATATTTAATGTGTTTGTGGATCAGACTCTGCACGAGATGAGAGTGAAGTAGGCTGACTGTGGTGCATTTCTCAATCAAGGGAAAACAAATTGGAAGTTGCCAGATACTGTATGCAACAGAAGCTGTGTTGCTATCTGCATCAGAAGAATAGATGGAAAAAAATCTGTTTGAGAAAGATGCTGAAAATTAATGTGATTAAAAGTATGATGTTAATTTCTGAAATGTAAGGGAGATTAGATTGCAAGATCAGTTTGTATGGTGAATAAGAGGAAGCTGTGGATGAATCTAAATATTTGGAAAGAAAGTTTAGCTAGAATGACAGTGAAAGCTCCGGTTGTGAGCAGAGTACTTCAAGAGAGAAAAACTAAAGGTTCATTGCAAGCTTTGGCGAATGGAAAAAATAGGAGCATAGAGTGTGCAAGATGCTTCCATAATGAACTCATCTCAGTGCTGACGTATGGATGTGAATCACAAGTATATATAATCAAGATATGTAGAAAAGGAAAGCAATAGAAATGAGGAAATAAAATGAGGACAATGAAACTTTCAAGTTAATGACAAAAACTTTAAAATCAGTGCAGATGGAACCAACTGGCCAGGCAGCCAAACAAATTCTTGCTGGGATAAAAGCTTTGTACATGGTTTCCTACCAAATCATGCAACAAAATCAAGCTAAGAGGCTTGACCTGACACTCTTATAAAATATTATTTGAGATGAAAACTCTGTCATCATATATGTCTGTCAATAAGTGCTTCAAAAAAATTTCACTTATTTCAGTGTATAAGTCTTGATGCACCTCATACACATGGCGACAGAGGAACATAAAAGGGCACATAGCTCGTGTAAAGTGTTTCACCAAGTTAAGTTTTATAACATTATAAAATAATTCTCTAGCTAACTACAACAACAACCTTATGGAGATTTTTACGAGAGTATCTGAGAATCTTCCACTGCTGTAGTCAAAGGCTTATGATTTGCTAAAAGACTGAAGATCTCTGCCATAATGATATTCCACAGAGATAAGTGTAAAATAGTTCCCCTGAAAAGAATATATTACTTGAAACTTTCATTTTTCTAGGGATGCAGTTAGGAAGGTTAGAACAGCTTGGGTCAGGATGTACACACGTCCTTTTTTCAAACATTGAAAAGAAGGAAATACTGGTTGATAGGGGAAGTTTGGTCAAGACTGCGATGGTTCTATTAATATTTAAAGAGTTTAACATACTTTTCCCCATATTTTCCCTGATGATCATAACACTCCCTGCAATCACATATCTATAATTCCTATGTTAGTGAGGTTGCACCAGGAACAGACGAAGAAAGGCCACATCCACTCGTATCCATTCTCAAGCTGCCACGTGTAATGCATCGAATGGTTGTTTAATTTGTTTATGGATGGGGTGGTTAGGGAGGTAAATGCAAGAGTTTTGGAGAGAGGGATAAGTATGCAGTCTGTTGGGGATGAAAGGGCCTGGGAAGTGAGTCAGTTGTTGTTCGCCAATGATACAGCACTTGGAGGCTGATTTAAGCGAGAAACTGTAAAAGTTGGTGACTGAGTTTGGAAAAGTGTGTGCAAGGAGAAAGTTGAGAGTAAATGTGAATAAGAACAAGGTTATTAGGTTCAGCTGGGTTGAGGGCCAAGTTAGTTGGGGAGTGAGTTTGAATGGGGAAAAATTGGAGGAAGTGAAGTGTTTTAGATACCTGGGAGTGGACTTGGCAGCAAATGGAACCATGGAAACGGTAGTGAGTCATAGAGTGGGGGAGGGGGTGAAGGTTCTAGGAGCAATAAAAAATATGTGGAAGGAGAGAGCATTATCTTGAAGAGCAAAAATGGGTATGTTTGAAGGAATAGCAGTTTCAACAATATTATATGGTTGCAAGGCATGGGCTATAGATACAGTTGCACGGAGGAGGGTGGATGTTTTGGAAATGAAATGTTTAAGGAAAGTATGTGGTATGAGTTAGTTTGACCGAGTAAGTAATGTAAGGGTAAGAGAGATGTGTGGCAATAAAAAGAGTGTGGGTGAGAGAGCAGAAGAGGGTGTTGAAATGGTTTGGAAATATGGAATGAATGAGTGAGGAAAGGTTGACATTACATATATATTGAAAGAATGTACCAAATGTACCAAATAACACTCAAAACATTATCCAAGCAATTAAAATAACATCCAAAATATACAGAAAATGATAAAAAGGTATGTGCCTATTTGTCACAACCACATTTCTTAAGGATCTGGGATAGGCTAGGTAAGGTTCTCTTGTATATCTTATCCGAATATACAGATAATCACAAGTTCATTCACTAGGTAAGAAACTACAGAAGAATACTATATAGAAAAAAATACCTGTGTTGTATACAGAAATTATATTTTACCTCGTCATCCACCGAACAAATGGCGTCAACCAAAACAAATCCCCCAAGAATGCGTCACCATGGAGAAACTGAGTATAAAAATGTTTCTAAAGAAGATCTGTCTAATGAACTATCCCCTTTCCACCTCCTTATAAATTTAATGGTGTGCTCTTTCCACAATGATTATGGCACGAAAGTAAAAAAAATGATTTGTGAATGGTATGGAAAACAAACACATTGTTAATCAAGAAAAGAATTAAATTCAGAGTGAACTTAAATAAGAATAAATGTCAACAAACCAACACACAAGGGTGGTACAAATAACCACGGTCACACAGCAAAAAGTTTTTTTTGTGACAGTGAAACAGTGTCAAAGACATTATACCTAATTGAAAATCTAATTCACAGGTTCTAAGTAATCCTTACTGCCATTAACTGTACCTATGAAACAGGCAGTGATAAATGCGATGCTTATGCCAGTCACAGTCAAATGGTATGCTGAACTGTAAGGGTTGTACTATACGCCTATGTCCATACAAAATGTTGATGTGAAGGAAATATAAAGTAGGTGAATTACCTATTCCAGTACATCAGGAATCAGAAGATGCTTTAAAACCAACTTTAAAAACTATAAACTCAAGGAGACAACACACTTGCAAAATATCAAGAACAAAATCAAACTTTGACCAAGTAAACTGGTTACTGATGACTCTGGATTTGATACTGATCCATATCTTATCTGGCATGTAACCTTCCTCCTCCATAATTTCTATAGTTCCACTTTTGTATTCTCTTCAGCCTCTAAATCAGCAGCTGCAGCCTCATCTAACAAAGTCACATTTCTCATGCCGACACATCTGATGAAATTTTGAACCCAGCCCTGGTTAGCAGTAAGTTTACTTTCACTGACTTACTAACTTCTTTCCTCACTAACACCTTTTGAGTTTAATGGCTTTATCTTTAGTCACTTACCCATAGAAACCTGTTGCACCTGCATTTCATGCACCTAGATTTTAAGGCCATCCTCCATCTTTGCATATGACAGTGTCCTCAAATGCATTGCCATCTTTGAAAGAAATTGCTGAGAAAAGTACTTCCTGTTAGATTTGCTTTTCTTCTTTATGGAGCAAATGCTACTCTCACTAATATCATAATGTTGAGAAACTTCTGAAACACTAGAACCCAGTCAAGTTCATTCAGTACCTTGAACAGGCTCACTTGTAGGAGTACTAACTGGATGCTTAGGCCTAGTGGTGCTGACTCAAGTGGGTAGAAGTGTTAGTAATGGAAGAAAGGCTAATGGTGCATCCTTACTCTTTGAATGTCAAAAGAGAAATGAAGCAGTGGGAAGCTTGGCATGGCAGCACTGGCTAGCAGAGGTCACCTTATATAACAACAACATGTGTTAGGTGCCCACACTATATCAAGATAAATCGCAATATATCGCAACACTTCTGTATATATGGAAGTAACTATATAATGTTGAGGGTTACATTCTAGGCGACCTAACAGTACAAGAGAATGTCATTTTATGAGTAACTGAAACCCATGTTATACAGGGGGTTTTGTTCCAGACCAAAATATTTCCCCAAATAATTCTCATGTATACACTACACCTAAAACATATTAGCCTACCTTCAATATACCATACCCTATTATGATGTAAATAAGACTCCCCAATTCAACAACTGTTGCCACTTCATTGGTTAATCAGATGACAGCTAATGATTTTTACTGATAATGCTGGTGAAGAGGGACTGAGGTAGGTGTTGGCTGAGAGGGACAGGGTGGAATGAGTAGTTTGTTAAACCTTCCAAAAAAAGTTTATCAATTTCAGTATATGATATATATGTTTGCTGATGTACTTGACCATTATATCACATATATTAGCATTTTCAAGTTCATTGGATATCACTTTCTGGACACAACTGAGAACACATAAACATGGTTTTCCTTATAAGGTGACCATCAGTGGCTTGAATATGATTAGAACTTCATTTTGCTTTGATATCATTCCTAAAGACATTATAACTTAATAACCTTACAATATACTTAAATATTTTGATATCAACAACTGATTAGAATGTTAAAGAAATTTTCTTTTTTTTTCTTTAAATCTGTTGCTACTGCAAAAACTTGTTATTCTATGAATCTATAGCCTATTTCTTGGATGTCACTGTCATGAAACATTGCTCTGTGAGCTGCTGTCTGCAGGAGGAACTCCTCATATAAAGACAAATAATATGTATATGTGTGGTGTGCTAAGAGTATTTACTGTGAAATCATGCCTAGAAAAGAGACTATAAAGACCATACTGGGCTTGTGTATATATTGTAGCGTGAAAAATAAAAAAAAAAAAAAAATCTGTTTCCTTTCCTGCCCACTCAAAACCTGAACAGATTGACATAGAGGAAAGTATGCTACTTTTTTTACTATGTTCTTTAGTAACATATAGACACATTCTGTATCTTTTTTTTTGTGCACTAAGGGAGGTTCACACCTAAGAAATGCACAATTCGGGCTTAAACATGGTTTGAAGATTTTTATTTTCATAAAACACCACAGTCTTAAATTCACAGAGATAATTGAATTAAACAAATGAACACCACAAGCTAGATAACGGCACTTCATTCCCTATAACCCTACTAGTAAAGTGAATTTTTTTCTAATGTATGGTAATAAATTGTAAATGAATTTTCAACAAGTTATCCCTATCACTCTCTTATATTTATCAATTCACCACACTTATAATATTTCTACAATTTTCACATAAACTTGAAATAAATATTTTCATAATTTGAAATGCATGTTCCTATCTGGTTATATATCAAGTTTTCATTATAATTCCTTTTCAGTAGTTATCATCCATGATCTGAAAATTATTTTCTAATCTAAGGCAGTATCTGCACATTATATAATCTAGCAGCATCTGCACATTATATAATCTATAAAAATATAACTACATGAATACACAAAATGTGGTACAACAAATTCCACCAGTCAAGAGTAAATTTCCTTTTATGCTAATTTAGCCTCACTGTTTCCCATGATTTATTACCCATTTTATTTCTTTTTCTTGATACTTGATTGCCATTTCCACTCTATTGAAGGAGTGGCAGAAACAGAGGAAGAAATGGCCTTATCCACTCACATCCACTCTTTTATCCTCATGTATATGATGCAGTGGCAGGATGATGGCTTCATTTGCCCTCTTCACCCTCATGGGTAATGCACTGAAACTACAGCCCCTAAACCACTACTAGGCCCCACAAACCTCTATGTGATTTCCTCTAACTGCATTCTATACCCTAACTCGGTCCATTGACAACACACTGCCCCCTGTATATCATATCACTCCTTACACCCTCCTGTATGTTCAAGCCCTAAGCACTCAAACCTTTGCAATCCATCCTTCCTTCTCCAATTTAGTCTTCCCATTATCCTTGTTCCCTCCACTTTTGACACATATACACTATTTGTTAACCTCTCCTCACTCATTCTCTCCTAAGGCTCAAACTGTATGAGCACACGCTCTTCAGCTCTCTCAACTATACTCTTCTCATTACCACACTTCTTTCTAACCCTATCACTCCTTACCCTATTGACCTTTCACACAACAAATATTGTCCTAAAACACTTCATTTCCAACACCTTTACCCTCTTCCATACATTCTCATATACAGTCCAAGCCTCATATCTTCACATCACCAATGAGCCTATTATTCATTCAAACATGCCCATCTTTACCTTACCAGATAATAACCTTCCTTTCCATATATTTGTTTAATGTTGAAGGCTCCAGACATGGACAAAAGTCCACATCAAGGCCAGGCCTCAAATGAAATATGTGCCCAGGACCTTGCCCCCTTACCCAATATATGGCTCCCTTCAACTCCTATGGTTCCATTCACTTCCATATCCAATCCTAGGTATTTAAAACACTTCAATTCCTTTAAGTTTTCTTCATTCAAACTCACTCCAACTAACCTGTCTCTCTTTGATGCTGAACACAATAACCTTTCTTTAACTCACATTTACTCACAACTTTCTTCTTTCACACATTATCCCATACTCAGACACCAAATTCTGCAGTTTTTCAATTGAATCTGCCACTAGCACCATGTCATCAGTAGGAAACTGACTCCTCAACCAAGACATCCCACCCTAGAAAGACTGTGGACCTTTCCCTCTAACCAAAACCCTTGCAATGACCTCCCTAACCACCCTATCCCTAAACAGATTAAACAGCCATGGTGACATTGCACACCCCTGCCACAGATGCACCTTCACTTGGAATCACTCACCCTCCTCACACACGCATTTTACTCTCTTGATAAAAACTTCTTGTTGCTTCTCTTAGCTTTCCCCCCACACCATATATTCATAACACATTCCACAAGGCATCTCTAGCATATGCTTTCTCCAGATCCATAAATGCCACATGTAAATCAGTCTGATTCTTTAAGTACTTCTCACACAAATTCTTCAAAGCAAACACATAATTCATTCTCTAACACTCCTGAAACCACTCTGTTACTACCCAGTCTGATGGTCTGTGAGCTACCACCCTATTAATCACTACTTTCTTATACAACTCACCAGGTACACTCAACGAACTTATACCTCTTTAATTTGAATATTCACCTTTATCCCCTTTGCCTTTGTAAAATGACACTACACTGGGATTCCAAAAATCTTTAAACATTTCACCATGACCCATACATATATTAAAAGTCCAAACTACCCAATCAATAATACCATCTCCCCTTTTCTAAAGAACTGCAATCCCATCCACTCCAGCTGCCCTACCACATTTCATCTTACACAAGGCATTCACTACCACCTCTTTTTACTAAACTGCTTGCTATACCTTACCAATCCAATCACCCAACATCTGCCACCCTAACACCAAACACATTCAACAATCCTTTAAAATAATCCATCTCCTCTTCACCTCATTTCTCCTTGTTACCACTATCCCTTTTGTCCCCTTCACCAATGTTCCCACTTGTCCTCATTTTCTTACACTATTAGCCTCATTCCAAAACATTTTCTTGCTCCTGAAGTATGCTGATACTAGCTCACCCCAACTGTCATTTGCCCTCTTTTCAACTTTTGCACCTTGCTCTTGAACTCTTGCAACTTTCTCTTATACACTTCCCAAACACTTGCATGCTTTCCCTGCAAATAATGCATATATTCCTCTCTTTTCCCTTTCACTAGCAACTTAATTTTGTCATCCCATCATTCACAACCCTTTCTCACTTGTTCATCTCCCACCATCTGCATGCCACACATTTCTCTTGCTCATGTTCATTTACTTGCACCTTCCAAGCTCCATTTACTCAACTTAGCATTCTACACTTCATCTCCCCTTGTATCTCTTTCCACAAGCCTCTTTTCCAAGCTCAATCACTTTCACCATCCTCGTCCCTCCAATATCACTTCCTCTTTTCCTAAAGCCTCAACAAACCTTCGACCCCCACCTCCACTAAGTTATGCTCAGACATCCCACCAGCTGCCCCTCTCACCACATTACATCCAATGGTTACTCCTTTGCACATCTACAAATTAGTAAACAGACCAATAAAGCCCACTTTCCATCATCCTTACTCACCAACGTATATTCATCTATGTCCTTTTTAAATCATGCATTCCTAATCACCAGTCCTTCTTCAGCACATATCTCCACTGACTGTTCACCAATTTCATTCACATCACTGGGTACCCCAAACCCCCAGATTATATTCTCTATATTCTTACATTATCCACTTTCACATTCATGTCACCTATCACTAATACCCAAAACTATTGTCTCTATCCTTTCTAGGTGATAAAGCATTAACAATCACCTACCTCCCATAAGCCACTTACATTTTTACACACATCAATACTGGGCTCACTTCCTTACACACTCTTACACATTCTCACAACTCCTCCTTTAAAGACATTGCTTCCCCTTTAATCTGAGCTCTTATCTTCAAACTAGCCCCTGAGTTTGTCAATAAGATATTCACAAACCATTCTTCCCCCTTTCTTTTATCACTCTTTTATTCAGAACTAGAACATCTAAGTTCGTTAAACAGTCCATCTATCTCGGTTACATTCACACATTCAGACACCCCAGTCTGAGCCTTTGAGGAGGATGAACTCTCTTGTCTGGCTCCTTCTGTTCTAACTTTTAGAAATTAAAAACTAGGGAAGAGAGGGTTTCCAGGGCCCTGCTCCCACCAATCTTTAGTTGCCTTCAACAAAACACAAAGAATATGAAGTAATTTTCCAAGTTTATAATATTTTTCATCGGTTAAGAGCACTATAAAATGAATGTTAGCTATGTCCAGCCACCTAAAGGTAAATCCTAATTAAGTGTAAAGGAATTCATGGCAGTAAAAGATAAAGTGCATTCATGGGAATTGGCACTTCTGAATTAGATGTTAGCAAGGAAGACAAATAAGGTAATCATTCAGTAAAACAGTGCACCTCTGGTTACATACTTTTGAACTGATAAGCATATTTTGCGTATTGTGAAAGCAAACTGTATCAAATTATAACTAAAATATTCATAACAAAAAGCTTTATAAGTTAAACATTCCTTGTAAATTTATGTTCTAAAGTATGAAAAACTCTTTCTCTCTGGGGCAGTGAGTGTCTCACAAGCCATAAAAGATATCTTGGACCAACAAGTATAGAAACCTCTTAATCTCCAAACTTTCTGGGAAATGAAATGCCTCTAATCCCATATTAGTCACATGTTAGGCAGTACCAGCCTTGTCTTGGCCTGGATCCACCCTCTGACCAATCAAAAACCTCACTTTTTTTTAATTTCAATAGTTTATTCCTTGATAGAGGTACAGAGATACTAGTGCTGTCACTAGGTACCCCTGTACAATACTACCAGAAGCATCTGGCAAGTGTCATGAGTACATATAAATACAAGAATGGGACTTACTAAAGTCAAAGGAAGGAAGGACATTCCTCCAACACATCATCAAAATTGTTTACATAATATCTGGCCAATATGGGAGGATCGTGTCTCCAACAGGGGGTCGTGGAGTGGTGGTCCAGCAAGCATCATGGAAGCGTTGTGTGTGGGGATGTCTTAGAAGGTAGTGGACAAGGGTGTGGCTGTCGGGTCTTTTGCATAATGTATGAGCACATTGCTCAAGGGAGACAGGGATGCCAATCTCCCAAGCAAAGTCATACCCAATGATGACATGGGCAGCAATCACGTCCCTTTTCTGTAACCCTTTCCTATAGCCATACAAGGACAGGGAGTTTACGGAGGGTATCGTACAAAGTGGGCAGGGAGTCCAGGGGGATGGCTGCTTCCTGAGCTTCTCTCTGCTTGCGGAGAATTTGGGTCCTAAGTTGTAGAAGCGTTCAAGGAACAATGTAGTCAGGTGTGACCTTGTTACAGTCGGTCTTGGCAAGGCCATCTGCTGCCTCATTCCCCAAGATACCAACATGACTTGGTATCCATAGGAATATCACAGGACAGCCTGCATGCTGAAGTGTTGATGTTAGCCCTCGTATTCGGAGGATGAGGTCCTTATTCTCCCCTCCACTTGGCAATGACACCATCATCCTTTGGCTATTGGTACTATTAAACCAACCTGCCTCTTGATTCTCAGTACACAAACATCAATCTGATAGTGGTCACTCTTGTAACCTGTCTTCTGTTGAACACCATCTGTCTAGTACCAATTCAAATATCTTACTTCTCTCTAAGACCTAACTATCTTATGATATTCTCAATAGCCCCCCGTTTTCATATTCAACTATAATCTCACCTCACAATTCCAGTTCAAAGGTGTCTGTGCTTATTTAAACATCAATAAACCTGTTGCATGATTCAAGGACTGTGAATCCCTATACACTGATGTTATCGGCTTGAGGCTTGTCTCTAAACTACCACACTTTTCATCTTGTTTCATCTACTGTTCTTTTATTTCTACAAATTTTACATCTTTCTTCAACTATCTCAACTCCTGCCATGGAACTGAGGTCAAAATCCTTTACTTAATGCATTTCAACGTTCACCATAGGGAATGGTTGACTTCCTCCTACATGGATGGAGGGGGGATTGAAACCCTCACGTACTCCATCCTCAATGATCTAGAGCAAATTACCTACCATCCTACCTATACATCTGACTGAAGTGACCACTCCCTTGATATTCTAGATCTGTTTTTCCCCTCTAATACATCATGTTCTAACACACTCATTCCAACTGGTTCGTCTGACCACTCTAACAAATGTATCTACATTAACAGCACCTCCCCATCCAAATGTTAATATCGGTGGCACTTCAACAAAGCTGGCTGGAATAAATTGCAAAAATTCTTTTCTGACTTTCCTTAGGTAAATTACAGTCTCTTTTGCGGTAATGCTTCTGTCTTAGGCAAAAGCATAACAGAGGTTATTATTGTGGGAATGGAAGTATTTATCCCCTCTTCCTCCAAAATGACCTCTTCTTTCAACCTGTGGTCCAACTGCTTTGATGCCAATCATGCAAGGGATCAGGCATATCAGGCTTGCAAAAACTCTCCTTCTTCCAAGTCCCATTCAGCTTATCACTGCCCATAATCACTGCAAGTACATAATCTATGAAGCAAAGCATTCCTTTATTCAAAGGAAGTGTGATACCCTTCCCTCATCATCCATTGATACGTCTTTCTAGTCTTTAACTAAGTAAATCCTTAACAACTACTGTCACTCCATCTTTCCTGTACTTTCCATTCAGACAGTACAATAGCTGTCTTTCCCATAAACAAAATGACTCTTTAATTCCCATTTCTCCTCTAACTATACCTTGGATGACTCTAATATTCCTTCACCCCCTGATGCTCCTAACTCTAATCATATGCTCCTTCCCATAATCTCTTTTCAAACTGTCTGAAAGTGCTTCTCTCTCAGGATATAAGGAAGGTCCTGATGGCATCTATTCTAGTGTAATGAAAGAGTGTGCCTCTGAACATGCACCTGTGCCTGTTCGTCTGTTCAGTATCTGGGGGGGGGGGACTTTCTTGGAAGCATGCGTCAGTACATTCCATCCCTAAGAAGGGTGACCATTTTCACCCCTCTAACTATCGTCCTGTTGTTTTGACATCTACTATTTCCAATGTCTTTGAATCCCTCCTCAACTCCCATATCCTCAGACATCATCAATCTCAAACTTTTCTCTCTGATCACCATTATAGCTTAAATAATCTGAGATCCACTAGTGATATTCTTTCCTATCTTACTAATGCCTAGTCATCGTCCCTGAGAGGTTTTTGGGAATCCTATGTAGTTGCCCTTGAAAGGGTTTGACACCAGGGTCTCATCTCTAAGCTCCCCTCCCTCACTTTGCTCCCTAATATCTAGCTTCCTTTCAGGCCAATCCATCTCCATGGTTGTTGATGGATCAGCTTCTCCCCCTTTCTCCATTAACAGCAGCATCCCTCAAGGTTCTGTCCTATCTCCTACTCTTTTTCTCCTTTTTATCAATGATCTCCTTTCTTCTACAAATAACCAAATGCACTTATACACTGATGACTCACACTCCATTCCTCCACATCCTTCAATTCTGCTCCTTCTTCTCTCACTTGATCTACATCTCAACACAACTTTCTCAACACACTCAGACTTGGACGATATCTCACTAGGGAAGATGAAATCTGGTTAAGTTTATTCTCTCCAAGATCCAGTTTCTTCTCCTCTCTCTATTGAAAATTCCTTGCAACTTCCCTGTCTCCTTTGACTATTCTGTAATTCCACCTCTTGACTCAATGGACAAAGCTGGTATTACTATAACATCTACTGTATCTTGGAAATCCCACATTATGGAAATAGCTATGACTGCCTCTAAGAAACTGGGAGTCCTGCTTAGATGTCAAAGTTGCTATTCGTTTGAACAGTTGCTCCATCTCTGCAAAGGACTGATCCATACTAGTGTGGGGTACTGCTCTCACATCTGTGGGTGGTTCTACCTCTGCATCCTTACTTGACATAGAGTTAAATCAAAAGCGGTCCGTCTTATAAACTTTTCCATACTAACCTCAAAACTTGACCAATTGGCACCATGCAAAAATGCTCATTCATTAATCCTTTTCTAAAAGTATAACTTTGGTTTTTGCTCCCTAAAACTGGCTACTTGTGTGTCCCCACCATTAGTTAGACCATGCAATACTCAGCATGTTGCTGGGTTTCATGATTACGATGTGGCCATTGACAACTCTAAGCAGTGCCATTTTCATGACTGTTTCTTTCCCTATGCCTCTAAGAGTTATAACTTTCAACCCTCATGTCTTTCCCAAAATCTATGATCTGGCACATTTAAATATTTTCTTTTGTCTCTTATTTTATCTTTTCATTAACCTCTCTATATTTCAATTAAAGCCCGGCCTTATAGTGAACGTTTATCCAAGAGAGAGAGAGAGAGAGAGAGAGAGAGAGAGAGAGAGAGAGAGAGAGAGAGAGAGAGGGGGGGGGGGGGGGGGGGGGGGAGACTACCTGGAGGTTGATGGTTAATTATACAGTAATTTGGTTGGGAGGGGTCAAGTGCTTTTGCATAGATTGAGTGCTGAACATAATGAAATGGGACCTTATTGGGAAGATATTTGCTTCATCATTGTCAAAGTGTTGTGTCTGTGTGTGCCAGTCACCCACTGACTGTTTGTGTGGTTTGCTGCTTTGTTATATGTGACTTTGAGAGAGTGGAAGACTAGGCAGCAGAGGCATGGTTTAAAGTGGTGTAGATGAATTGTTTGAACAGATATGTTGTATGTTTGGGAAAGGAACCTGGATGTTCTGTCTCTGAGTGGTCACCCACGCATTACTGGCTTATGTACTAATTGACAGGCATGCTAGAGAGACAGAACTAGAGGGGCAGCTGGAGGTGAGGCTGAAATTTTGTACAGACTTGAGGAAAATAGGAAATGATGCGAGTGGGAAGAGAGTAGTGAAACTGAGTTAGCTTGGAAAAGAGGCCAGTGTGAGGAGATATCAGTAGATTAGGTGAAGAATAGCAAAAGGTAAGAGTAAACTACTAAAGTAGGCAAGGAATGGGAGTTATTTAGCAAAGCAGTGCTTTCATGTGCAAGAGGTGTGACGCATGAGAAAGATGAGATGTGGACATGCGAGAATGAGTAATGAAAGGTAGGATGAAGTTAAGATGTTAATGAAAGAGAAGAGGCTTGTGTGGGAATCATCTGAAGAGAAAGAGTACAACTGATTGGGATATGTACAGGAGGATATGGTGGGAGATCAAGAGGAAGGTGTAAGGGTTGTAAAATGGAATATGAGAGTTGACAGATACAGCAATAAAATATGCACACATTTAAATCACATTATAACAAGACATTCATATCCCCATAAACAAGGGCTTTGGGACTATAAGCCAAAATGACATTTAATATACTCAAAAAATTATCTAAGTAATGAAAATAATGTACCAAATAACACTCAAAACAATATCCAAGAAATGAAAATAAAATAAAACAGAGAAATTGACAGACAGGTATCTGCAAATGTCACATCCACATTTCTTCAGAACTCTGGGATAGACTTAGACAAGTTTTGTCGTATGTTCTTTCACAATATGAAAATAATTATTTGTTCATGCATCAGTTAAGAACTTACAAAAGATATCTATATAGAAAAAGTCTGTACAATAGAACGTATTATTCACTGAAAAAATTAATGTTTTCAACTGTAATACAATCACTTGCCACATCTCACCAACCTGAATGGCAAATGTTCTAAAGTACCACCTATATTTCCATTGTTTTTCTCAGTATGAAACATATTTTGTGGCATATGACACACTTCTTTTCTAAAATATGTGTAACAAAACCTACCCTCCAACTAATGCACTGAAGGTCAGGTCTAGAATGACTATTGCATGAGTATTACCCTGAATTTCATATACCATCATATGATATGCAGGACCTCATAAACTTTGTATCTAATAAACCAGTACTGTCCCAGTCTAACTTCCAAACTTGACCCCCTTGCCCTACACCACACTATTGGTTCACTTTCCCTCTTCTAAAGGTATCATTTTGGTTTTTGCTCCCGAGAGCTAGCTGCTTGTGTGCCCTCACTACTAACTAGCCCATGCAATACTCGGCAAGCGGCTGCCTCACATGATACCTGCTTCTTTCCCTACACGTTGAAGCTTTGGAACTCTCTACCTTCTCATGTGTATCCCAATAACTATGACCTGGCAGATTTCAAAAGACAGGTCTTTTACTTTCTCAAAGATTTGTAAATACTTTCTCTTGTCTTTTCCTTTTACGGTTCATAATTCTCTATATTTCAATTAAGGTCCAGTCTTGATGTAGACTTTTGTCCGTCACTGGACCCTTCAACATAAAAAAAATCATCATAAAAAATTCATTTTATACAACGGAGTTAACACTGGTTTCTTAATGGAACACAGACTGTACTCTAGATGTTAAAAATGATTATCTACTATACTGCCTCCCCCCACAAGAACCTGAGGAACAAAGATCCTCCCCTTGCCCAACAGTATATAAGGAACTAGGCTCTTCACTTCCTCCAACAACACCAAAGGAACAACACCTCTTGCTTCCCCTTCCAGTATCTGAGGAATGATGATTCTTGCCTCCTCCATCAGTACCAGAGGAAAAAGGCTCCTCACTCCACCCCAGCAATATCTAAGCAACAACTACATACTTTCTTTGCCAATATTTATAAATAAGGCTCCTTGCATCCTCTACTACTATCTGAGTAACAGGAAACTTTGCCTACCCCACCGGTACCTGAGGAATAAGGCACACTGACTTCCTCATTAATATCTGAGGAACAAGGCTCCTTGTTTCCCACACCAGTACTTGAGGAACAAAACTCCTTGCCTCCTCCCCACCTGTCTCTAAGATATTATGCTCCCTGCTATCCCTGCCAGTATCTGTGGAACAAGGCTCACTGCCTCACCTACCAGTGTCTGAGCAACAGGGCTCTTCCCCTCTGAACTAGTACCTGAGGAACAAGGCACCTTGCTTCCCCCACCAGAGTCCCAGGAACAAGGCTCCTTGCCATCCTTAACAGTACCAAAGGAATAAGGCTCTTTGCCTCTCAATCAGTGCCTGAGGAACAAGGCTCCTCGCCTTCCCCATCAGTTTTTGAGTAACAATGCTCCACACTTCCCCCACCAGCACCTGAAGAACAAGGCTCTTTGACTCTCCCACCAATAACTTAGGAACAATGCTGCATGCTTCTTTGCCAATATCAGAGGAATATGGATCCTCACTTCCCCCAACAGCACCTAAGAAACAAAATTCCTCAGTTCCTTACCAGTACATGAGGAACAAGGCTCCTCGATTACCCCACCTGTACCTGGGAAACAAAGATCTTCCCCTCTTCCACCAGTACCTACGGAACAAGACTCCTTCACCCCCACCATTACCTGGAGAAGAAAGCTCCTTCCCTCCCCTATTAGTAGCTGAGAAACATGGCTCCTTGTCTACTCAGCTATCCAGTCTGCCAGCTGTCTTTCTTTATATCAGCCAGTGGGCTCTGCCTGTTCTGTGTCTTTTTCTAAATCAACAGGTAAAGCTGGAGAGGAAAGCCCTCATTGGAATTACTGATGGGCTGCCAAAGGCAAAGACCTGTGTCACACTAGATGTACAACAAATCTTTGCAAACAAAGCTCTCATTAATGCCTAAGTGGTGAGCAGCTGCAGAAGCACTAAAGCCTCGCTCAAGTTCATTCAGTATCTTGACCATGCTCCCTTGTAGTAGGAGTACTTGCTAGATTTTTATCATGATTGTGACCAGTTGAAATGAGCACAACTGAAGAATTAAACAAGTGGCAAATGATTCATTCTTACTCCCTGAATGCTTGCAGAGAATTGACATGGTAGGTAGTAAGACATGCACAGCATTGGAACCCTGAAGTATGCAGCCAGCTGGGTTTGTTATATCATGAAAACTCATTTAACAATGAAAAATGAGAGTAATTTTGGTGTTTGCACTACAAGATTGTTATTTCAAACCACATAACATTACTATATCAGCAAACTTCAGGAAGAATAAGAAAACATTTTGAAAGGAGCAGATGGGGAAGTGATGTGGTATCAGGTAAAGAGGACATGAATTGCAGTTGCATTCTCAAAATAGGGTGTGCAGTGTTCTTAACTGGTTAGAAAGGATTTCTGACATATGTACTGCTTGAGGTGAAGTGCCTGTAGACTGAGAGAACGCAAGTAAGGCACCACTGCATATTGGCAAGGGGGACAAATAAGAATGTTCAAACTACAAAAGTATGTTTGTTGAGTGTACATGTTATGTTGTATGGAAGCATGGTGACAGAAGGGGGTGGAATGAACAGAGCATTAGACCGGGGAAGAACAATGAGGCTTCAACAGTAGTAAAGGAAGGATGGTAATTCAATCTAAGAAATTTCCCTCTGATGCAGTATCTACAATTATTCTCTCTCCCCCTGATGCAGTATCTACAATTATTCTCTCTATCTCATTTTAATGTGTCTGACTCCTGATAACTTGGTGCAGTATCCTTGCACAATCTAAATACCCCTCCAAGTCATTCTAAGTATTCTGGCATGAAGTTAGAGGGCATCTCTTAATTCTTTGCTATCCTTTACAACTCCAGTTTTTCTTATATCTACTACCAGAGTCTCCTTCTTTTTCCCCATTGCAATATTTCAGGATATCTTAAGGATATCTTTTTATCTGTGCAATTCATGATGATGTCACAAATACAATACCTCACCCACTTGAGGTTACATAGATAAATCCAGGTTTCAGTGAACATTTGCACTTACCATGGTTTGCCTACACTTTCACCCATTGTTTCCTAACTCAAAAATAAATGTGCTCATTTCAATATGTCTGTCATGAACCTGCACTACCTATCTATCTATATTTCTGATGCCTTTACCCTCTGGGAACTGCTTCAATGGGTTGGCATTGGCAAAAGAGTCTCCATAACTGGTGAACTAGTGCCGCTTCTTAGCCTTTAGTGCTTTACCCTTAACAGGTCACTGTCAGAGGGCAAGTCTTGTGGAGTATTTCCATCTATAGAGGCTCCTACCTAATGTTCCTTCTTTTGCCTTGTGTATCTCCCTAAAGTTCCTACACAATGTTCCAACCCACTACTTCGACCTAATGCTCCCGTCTAATGTTCTTACCAACTACTTCTGCCTACTGTTCCTAGCTAATACTACAATCTATTGCTCCTATCATTTTGCCAAAAGGCAGGGATAATGCATAGCACTCACCACAGGCAAATCTACTAACAAAGAGTGAGTTAAGTGTTGTCAAGTGTTATGTGTGATAAGGAAAGATTGTAAGTTTGTGGACGGAATGCCTGCAGTCCATTTGTAGGTGAGGCAGAAAGAAGAGACAGCTATCTGGGTCAAAGGAGTGCAACTAGACAAGTGAAGTGTTATGCAGCCATCAATAACCCTCCGATACCCAGGCAGATAGCACTGGTTATATACCTTTCTGGTCAGTGGCTGCATGCCAACTACTACCTTAACATGGTAAATGGTATTCAGGGGAATAAAATACAAAAGGCTATCACCTACTTTAGACGTGAGATTTGGAGTGCTTTGGAGGTTTGATGCTGGCAAGAAACACATTGCTATGGCCAAGTCCACTAATATCTTAAGCTCCCATCACATTGTCAGGTAAGTTTTCATTAGCTTTCATCAAATTCAAAAGATGTAAGTCTGGTAAGTAGTTACTACACTTAGTTATTGCATTTCTTTTTTTATGCTGAAGGCTCCAGTCATGGACAAAAGTCCACATCAAGGCTGGGCCCTAATGGAAATATATAGAGAAATAAGAAACAGAAAAAAAAAGACAAGGGAAAGTATTTACAAATTTTTGAGAAAGTGAGACCAGTCTTTTGAAATGAGCCTGGTCATAGTTAATGGGAAAGACATGAGAAGGTAAATAGTTTCAAAGCTTCAACGTGTTGGGAAAAAAAGCAGTTATCAAACCGGCACATCCTTGAGTTGCTGATGGCCACACAATAATCATGTGATGCAGCAGCTTGCCAAGTATTGCATGGTCTAGCTCTTGGTGGGGGCACACAAGCAGCCAATTCTCAGGAGCAAAAGCCAAAGTAATACCTATAGAAGAGGGAAAGTGAATTAACACTGCAGCTTCGGGCAAGAGAGTCACATTTGGAAGTTAGCCTGAGACAGTTTATAAGCTGCACTGCTTTCAACTCAACTCAGTCAAGTAAGGAAACAGAGCTATAACCACCCTAAATGTGAGAGCAGTACTCCATACATATACCTACTCTACCTTGAGCCAGGTACCAATCTTAATGAACAACCCCTAGGGTTGGATGAACAGCCATGTTGACAGTGGACAAACTGCTGCAACTGGAATTTGAACCTATGTGCTCACCCTAGGCTGCCCGTGAATGCTTAACAGTCAGGAATGCGAACGCTAAACCACGGAGGTCTGTCTTCAACTGACTATCAATAGGCTCGACAGGGCTCATAAGATAGGGTCAAAGGGCACTAAAATGAGAGATAACTTTATGCATGAGACAACTAAGCTTACAAACTACTTACTGGACTTACATATTTTAATTTCAATAAAATTTTGTGAAAACTTACCAGAAGCTTTGATGGGTGCTTCAGGTGAGAGTGGACTTTGCTATAGCCATGTGTTTCTCACCAGCATCAAACTTACTAAGTACCCCAAATTTCACATTGATAGTGACAACCTTTTGTATATTATTCCTCTGAGTGCCATTATCATTCTTGGCAAGCATACTTAAGTGGCTATACTTGTTTTTGAGGTAGAAAATTATAGGCAAAAGTGCAGGCAAACTGAGAAAGGTGCAAATCCTGGCTCAAACCTGACCACCAATGGGTGAAATATTTTGCTGTGAAAAAAAAAGTAGTCAGATAAAAAGAATTACCAAGGGCCTCTAGTAATAGAAAATAAGAAAAACGGAGAGGCTGTAAAGGACAGTAACAAATTAAGAGAGGACATCTAACTTTATGCCAAGATGCTTACAGTGATTCAAGGGGGAATCTGAACAGTGCAAGGATACTACACCACATTACCAAGAATCAGATGCATTAGAATGAAAAAGAGTGAATAACTGTAGGCATCACATCTGCAATTACTGTTAAAGAGAATCTCCTTATTGAAAGGTGATTGCATAAAATGAGAGCAGAAGCAAAAGTAAACAAACAACCCATACAAAAAATGAAGGGTAGTCAAATATTTACAAATGACTTTCGCAAGACTAAAATGCTATATATGAATATCATGTATGCAGGAGCTGCTCAATAGCATTTATGGTCTACATGACCTTTAAAAGGTAAATTGCAAATCAACTGCATCATTCACCACAGTCAAGATAATCAGACAAAAATACTTATCCAAGTTATGAGAACAGCTGGTTTAAAACAGCCCAAGTAGAACATGTTAAAGTGTCTGTGGTCTGAGAAATAATGTGATGCAAGTCAGTACAGACTACCAAGGGATAATAGCAACAATGAGTGGCAGATGTTGATTGGCTAAAGGGCAAACTCAGACTGAGCTGAGACCATTACTACTTAACAGGTAGTTAACTTGGGGTGAGAGGTATCTAAGTCACCAGAGGAGTACGGGATTAAGAGGTTTCTAACCCTTAGAGGTCTGTGATATCTCTCATGGCTCGCAGGACAAAACAACCTCGGAGAGAAATAAAAATATCACCAATTTTTAATAAGGAAATATTCAGTAAGATGAAATTCTGACAGAAACATCTTAAGTACAATATGTACTATTTAAAATGGTCTAAAGCTGTGCTGTAAAATTTAAAAGAAAAGGAAATAACAAAAAAACACTGACAAATCAAGACATATTAACTGAATTCAGTCAAAGCCATTGCCACACTTTGGATAATGGGCCCATTAAACTTTGATTGATAAACCAACTGGACCTGGGAGCAAGGACCTTATCTATTGATAATCTTTCCTACTACAAATGCATCTAGACTTACGAAAGGGCAGTGTTTATGCAACTATCTAAAGCAAGCTTTTGTGCATTAGTTCACTCCCATAGGAAGGGAAAGGATTTAAACTAATGTATTAAGAATGAAGTAATGAAGTACAGAGAACTCAATGTTTATGACAATGCTCTTGCACATATACATAAAAGGAGCAATAAAACAAAGGAACTTTCAGACTTACAATAAACAAAGAAACGGAAAACAACACTAGCCCAAACAAACTTAAAACATACGAACCTCGAAGACAATTTGCTTACGCAGTCGCTTATTGGCAACACTGCTTAGACTGGCCGGACGTTTCTCTGATTGCATCAATCCACTATACCTCATTTGGATCCGGCAAATATCTACAAACAGGCACAAAAAAAAAAAAAAGTAAATGTTTTACATTCAATTAATATGTCAGATGATCTGAACAATAAAAACTGTTGTTAACAAGACAACATACAGTGTAATATACCAAGTTCTAGTCTTGAAATCACCAACATCTGCATAATTTTTCATGAACCTTATGATACAGTTCTTGTTTATTCACCTGTCCATGTAGAAAATTCATATTCCAGTTCTAAAACGTGACGAGCAGAGTCTTTTCCTTGCATTACAGTCATCGTATATCCCTAAACATTCTAGTATTAGAAACCCAACAAAAGATACTGTACTCTTTGAAAGAAACAGTAAGAACACTGCATAAACATTAACATAGAGTACCTGCCAATCGAAAAGTCTGGGACCAAGAGACTCCCATAAAGTGGATAATAATGTGAAGTGAATACTATCATCAGCATCTGTCCAAGGAAAGCATAAAATAAAACAGAATTTACGTTAGTTTTGTTGAATTAGTTTCTTTCCATGCTAGTGAGGTAAACTACAGAAGGGACAAAATATTGGCCTTATTCACTCACATCCACTATCTAGCAGTTAATGTATAATGCATGGAATCCAAATCCCTTATCAACAACCAGGCCCCAAACACCTCTCCATGGTTTCTCCTGACTGCTTTATATCTCCTGGTTCAGCCCACTGACAGCATGTTGTCCCCTGTATACCACATAGCTCCAATTTGCTCTATCCCTGCACATCTGGTGAATACCTGGTGAAGTCTTTGAAGATCTTCACCTCCAACAGCCCAGGTTGAGCCAAGGCTGCTGCATTGGGTCACTGATCAACCAAGCTGTTGAAAGCTGCAGGCCTCAGGCCCACATTGCTCCCTTAGTCTATTTGATACACTTTGTATGTATTTATCCATTACATTCTTGAACTTCTCTTCTGTGTATTCCATGCTGTTTGTAATGGTAGATGACAAGGGCTGAAGAGTCTTGAGCCCTGGATGTTTAAGGTGTTCTTTCTTTTTCTGCATAGGGCACCTTTGGATTTCAAAAACAGTATTCTACAAACTCTTTCATGCCTCTCATTCCAGAAGGATGTTATTTCCAAATGTAAGTTTGGAACTACAGCTTCTAAGTTTTCCAGGTATACATGAGAGTATACCTCTCTCTTGTCTGCACTTCTGGGTGTATGGGCTCAAGGATTTGTTCCATTTCTAGTCATTTAGTTCCATAAACACATTAATATGGGCTGTGAAAGATATCTGAACACTTTCTAAATCTGCAATTTTTTCAGCCTTGCTGGGTGATATTAAAATGCAACACTATTCAGTATGAGAAAGAATTAACGCCCTGAACAACTTCATCGCTTTTTCTTCTCATGTCAAAAGTCTACAAATTCAGCATGCCATCCTTCTGCGTGAGGCAAATGCTGTTGTGTTCACTGAAAGTGACGTTGTTAGTCATTATTAATCCGACATCTTTTGCATTATTTAACTGGTTTATAAAAATATGTGTCCATCCAGTATTCTGTGTAGATTTTTGATTTCTTAATTTTCCCTATACTGGTGGAGCTGAAAATTATCTCCACAGAGAAGCATTTTGTTTTTGCCCAGTCAAAGAATTTATATATCTCTCTTAGCCTTCTGATATCTTCTAGTGATGTGATTTTTCCATTTATTCTTGTAATATTGCAAAGGATTATGTTTGTATATACGAATGAGGAATAGGATGGGTGCAAGTATAGTTTCTTTGGGGACTATTTCAGCACATCCTTTTCAGCACCACTACATACTCTTATTACTACCACATTTCTCTCTTACCCTATCATTTCTCATGAAATCAACCCTCCTCATACCACATACTGTCCTCAAACATTTCAATTTCAATGCATCCACCCTCTCCTCAGCATTTTTGTCTATATCAACAGAACTACCTTCAACAGTAAAAAAAAACACCCTCCTCTCTCCCGACTCCCACACACATTTTATTCTCTTGATGAAAACTCTTCACTGCTTTGGGCAATTTTCTTGTCATACTATAAATGTGCTACATCTTCAACACAGCATCTATATCATCCCTATCATAAACTTTCTCTACATCTATGAAAGCTACGTACGTGGTCTTCTGTTTCTCAAATTTTTCTCATAAACACCTGATCCGTACATACTTTATTGCTCCAGACACTACACTGTTCCTCCCCATTCTGAAGCTCTTTTATGCTAACATCCTCTTAATCACCACCATCCCATACAACTCAACAGCTAAACCCAACAGATTTATACTTATGTAACTCGAAAATTCGACTTTAAGTCTTCCTTGTCTTTATACAATGAAACTATACTGTAGGCATTCTGTTAATCCTTTCACACCTCAACATGAGCCATACTTACATGTAATTCCTAACAACACAACAACAAAATAACCTCCTTTCTTCAAAAATCAATTGAAGTACCATCCACTCCAGTTGCTTTGCTGCACTTCATCTTAAGCAAAGCTTTCACCTCTTCTCTTTTCACTATGCAACTTGTCATGATTCTCACTTTGCATAAATCCACATACAAAATATCACACTTCTGCCATCATATCATTGAAAATATTTAATAATTCTCCCAAATAATTGTTCCATCTCCTATTCACCTCATTTCTGACCATTACCACTTCCCCATTTGACCTCTTCACTGATGTTTCCACTTGCTCTCTTGTTTTTCTCCCACTATTAACCTCCTAACAAAACATTTTCTTGGCCTTCCTGAAGCTGGCTAATCCTGGTTCACCTTAACTCTCCACTGTTCTCAAAAATTCTTGAGCCTCTATACCTTTCACTGGTGCATCTCTCAATCACTTGCATTCCTTCCCTGCAAATAGTGGCCATTCGGCTATCCTTTCTCATTCACTGGCAACTTTCTCATCCCACCACTCACTAACCTTTCTCATCTGTCCACCTCCCAAGTTCTGCCAGCCACACACTTTTTTCACACACGTAAATTGTGCTTCCCTGAATACCTCCCATTCCTCATCCACTCCCCTAGTTTTAT